>PVKN010003762.1:0-35929 GCA_004027915.1 Capromys pilorides | reverse complement strand
GAAAAAAGAATCCCGGGCCGGCGAGATGGCTCAGCGGTCTAAAGCACCTGCTTGGCACCCTGGCGGGGTGTAGTGACTCCCACCTGGAATCCCAGCGCTTGAACTCAGGGCCAGCTTGAACTGCATAGCGAGACCCTGTCTCAAAAAACGGACGGAGGAAAAGGAAGGGGCCTATGAGGCCGGACCCCCTCCATCCCTTTGTAGCCACTTCAGATGCTCTTCCCAATACCGCAGGCAAACCCGATGCCCAGGACCTCCACAAAAGCAGCGCCCCGGGCTGCCGCAGCCGCCAGCAGCAGTTTTCTCTCAGCCAGCTCTCCTTGTTCACGCAGCTCTCAGTTGGGATAGAACCGTGCTTGAAGTCGGCGCCACAGCCCGATGATGGTGCTGATACAGCAGGGATCAGCAGCCCATGCTGGGGACTGGTGGGCCCCCAATTTGAGTACTCAGAAGCCCCCCAGCATGTAAATTGTGTCTGCAACCTGTCCAGGAATTCAGCCCTACTACTGCTTTGGGGGTGACTTCTTCACCCTGTCAGAAGTCGTTAAACTCTGCTCTCACCTTGTCTCTAAAAACGTAGCCAGCGATGGCTGGGGGTACCTCCACTAGCCATGATAAGAGGCAGGACAGTGGCAAGGGTGGTCGCCAGACCCTAGTTCTTGCAGGCCCCCTTGCCGCCTAGGAAGGCCTCCAGCGCAGCAGTGAGCACAGGCAGCAGGCTGCCGGGAGCAGGAGAGGCAGGCTTGACCACGCTGCCCTCAGTGATGGGTCCCACTGCGCAGGCGCCGGGCGCCGGCGGAAGAACGGGGCAAGGACCTGCCACGTTGCGTGGCTCCTGCCTCCACCACGGCTGCGGGACCCAGATCCCGGAGGCTGAGCGGTCCTTGTAGACAGGGCTCCATGCAGTTCAAGCTGGCCATGAGCGCATTTTGTAGCCCAGTCTAGTCTCAAAAGCGTCGCAGCCGTTCTTCTGCCTCAGCCTCCCGAATTACAGGCGTGCGCCACCACGCCCGGCCCTCCCCTGACTGGGTTCTGACTGGGGAATGGGCGCCGGGGGCCTCACTAACCCTCCGCTTCCCCCGCTCTGCCCCTAGTATGTGGGGGCCCTGGAGGACATGCTGCAGGCGCTGAGGACCCAGGCTAGGTGAGTGCGGAGGCCGGGCTCCCGGGTGCGGGCCGGAGCCGGTGCAGCCCGCCATGGCCCTCTGGCCTCTTCCGCAGCCGGCCAGCCGCTGAGGTGCTTCACGAATATGCGCGCAAGGTGGACTTCCTGAGGGGCCTACTGCAGGCGGAGAAGCTGGTGCGCTCCCGTGACCCTGACGCCCCGCCCCCTGGCCCTGACGCCCCGCCCCGCCCCGCCCCACTAAGGCCGCCTTGATCTCGACCATGTCCCCCGCCCACCCCCTGCAGGCTTCCTCGTCCGAGAAGGCGCTGGCCAACCAGTTCCTGGCGCCCGGCCGCGTGCCTACAACAGCCCGCGAGCGCGTGCCTGCCACCAGGACCGTGCACCTGCAGACGCGCGCACGCTACGCTGGGGAGATGCGGCAGGAGCTGCTGGGCACGGTAGGTGCGCTGCCTGGGCCCCAGAGCACCAGATCGCGGGCCTCAGGAGCCCAGCATTCGGGGAGGCTGAGGCAGGATCAGAAGTTTGAGCCGAACCATCCTGGCCACCGGGCAACCTGGCTAGATCCTCTAAGAAAGAGAAGTTGGCCATGGGATGTGCCTCCGTGAAGTACTGGGCTCAGTCCTGAAAGAGCCGGGTCTGGCTATGCAAGAGAGCTGGCCCGGGCCGTCCGTGCAGACCTTTGAGGTTTCCTCTCCAGGGACTTGACCTGTCCTTTCTTCCCCAGGACTCTGCCAGAGGTGAGCTGCTGAGCACAAGAGGACATCCAGGCATAGGGCCAGGAGTGACCCTGGTGGAGACCTGGCTGATCATTCCTAGCACATGGGACCAACTTGCGGCAGGAGGGCAAGACCTGGGACTTGGGGAGCCCAGGCAGAGTGGGAAGGGCTTCCGCAAGAAGGGGCATTCTAGATGGGGCTTTGAAGCAACAGTAGGAGCTCACTGGGCAGCTGCTAAGAGCGGGAACTGCCGTTACGGTTGGCGGTGATGGCACAGAGGCCTGGAGGCTGGCAGCAGGACGCCAAGTCCTCTCCCCCCTCAGCCTGTGTTTGATTCTAGAGCGGGAGCTGGAGGTGAGGAAGCGAAGGTGAGTGTGTCTGCATTGCTGCCATGGGGAGCGGAGGGAGCCAGAGGACCAGAATCCACCTTGGGGGACAGGGCAGCTGAGTCCCAAACAGGACCCTCGGAGATGTGTTGGCCTCTCCCCCTACCCCACTCCCCTGGGCACCTGCTCGGCCGTCTTGTCTGGTGTGGGCTAAGCAAGGTGGCTGGACCTAGGCCCACAGCTGAGAAACAGTCAGCAGCCGAGCTAGACCTCGCGCTGCAGCGCCAGCAGGACCTGCAGGAGAAGCTGGCAGAGGAGATGTTGGGCCTGGCCAGGAGCCTCAAGACCAACACACTGGCCGCCCAGAGCGTCATCAAGAAGGACAACCAGGTGCGGGGCTGTGGGAACTGCTGATACCAGAGTTGGCTTCTCAGGAAGAGGGCATTGTGACTCAGGCTTGGCTGGATGAATAGGAGTTTGGTGGAAGCTCCTAAACATGACATTTCCTGGGTCCAGGGAGATAGCACAGTGGAATAAGTGTTTGCCTGGCAAGCACAGGTCCTGAGTTCAATCCCTGGTACTGAAAGACAAAAGCCTATACATTTTTTGTCTGAATGAATCTGGGGCCCAGGAGATACCTCAATAGAATACGCACCTGCCTGGCAAGCACAAGGTCCTGAGTAAATCCCCAGTCCTGCCAAAAAAAAAAAAAAAAAAAAAAAAAAACCCATGACCTTCCCACCAAAGGATACCACACTGGCAAAGGAGCAGAGGCCTGGGTGGCCCAGCGCAGCACCAAGAGCCCGCCCTTCCCCAGCCCCTGACTGTGCCCACCCTGCCTGCAGACCCTGTCACACTCCCTCAAGATGGCTGACCAGAACCTGGAGAAGCTGAAGACGGAGTCGGAGCGGCTGGAGCAGCACGCGCAGAAGTCGGTCAACTGGCTGCTGTGGGCGATGCTCATCGTGGTCTGCTTCATCTTCATCAGCATGATCCTCTTCATCCGCATCGTGCCCAAGCTCAAGTAGCGCTGGGCGGCTGGGCAGGCAGCGGCCCCGCTCTGGCTCTGACACCTGCTGCACACCGGCCTCCTGGGGCGCCAGAAGAAGCCAGACTTGGTGGTGCATGCCTGTGGGCCTACTGGGAGGCTGAGTCAGGAGGACTCTTGGGACCAGGCGTGCAAAGCCACCCTGGGCACCACAATGAGACCCCAATTGGGAAGCGTAAAAGCAAAATAAAAGATGTATTTTGGCTATTAAATATATCAGAGCACTCCGTGTATAATGGTAACAAAGAGGATTTTATTTTAACTTTATATTATGGTTGGCTTAGCCTGCCCTGGGGGGTGGGGCTGGCACAGCATGTGGTGCCAGGGATCAAACTGCAGTCTCTGAGGTTGCCTAAGCAGGCGCTTCGGACTGCTGAGCCAGTTCGTTGGTCCAAAAAGGCTAATTTCATTGAAATGTGCAGAACCCCTACAGCACAACCAGAAAAATGCAAGGCTTGCAGGTGACGTACAAGAACAGGATGCAAATGGTTGCTAAACATCACTCATGGCGAGGTGAAATTTGCAACTTTGAAAAGAGAACCACTGTCACCCCAGCACCTGGGGAGGCTGAGGTAGGAGGATCACATGTTGCAGCCAAGGCTGGGGAACTTAGGGAGCCCCTATCCCAGAAAAGCTCTGGGCTCTATGCCCAGTACTTGAGAAAATAAAACTTTTTTTTTTTTTTTGTCTGAGACAGGGTCTCGCTATGCAGTTCAGGCTGGCCTTGAGCTCACTTCTGTAGTCCAGGCTGGTCTGGAACTCACACTGATCCTCCTGCCTCAGCCTCCCATGTGCTGGGATTACAGGCATGTGCCACCACACCTGGCTCAATAAAAACTTTTTAAGTGCTTTTTAAAAATACTAGGGGGGGGTGTGGGGCTGGGGAGATAGCTCTGTGGCACAAGTGCCTGTCTGGCAAGTGCAAGGTTGTGAGTTTGAACCCCAGTCCCGCCAAAAAAAATAAATGCATAAAATTATATATATATATATATATATATATATATATATATATATATGTATATAAAAATTATAGGGATCTGGGACCACCCGCTTAGGACCCCCCTCCTGTCCCTCTCTCAGACAGGAGCTTTCTTTCCCCCCAATAAATCTATTTTGCTCATTAAAAAAAATTGGGATGGGCTGGGCTCTTAAGTTTTGAACCTTCTGCCTCAGCCTCCCAGAGTGATGGGATTACAGGTGTACTACTAGGCCAAGCTTTAACAAAACATTTTTAAAAATACAACTGCTGGTGCTGGGGAGATAGCTCAGAATAAGCACTTGCCTGGCAAGCACAAGGGCTGAGTTCAAGCCCCAGTTCTGTAAAACAACAACAACAAAAATTAAAAATACAGCTGCTTAAAACATGAAGAGTTAAGTCGTAAAAAAACTCCTTGGGCCGGCGAGATGGCTTAGCGGTCTAAAGCACTTGCTTAGGCAAGCTTAGACAACTACAGGAACCAAGGTTCGATCCCCGGCGCCACATGCTACACCAGCCCTACCCCCAGGGCAGGCTGAGCCAGCCATAAAAATAAGAATAAATAAATAAAACCTATGACTCTATAAAAAAACAACTAAAACACCTTTTTTTCAGTCAAATAAGAACTGAGTCTCAAAACAGCAGCCGGGGGCCGGCAAGATGGTTCAGTGGTCTAAAGCGCCTACTTTAGGAAAGCTTAGGCAACCGCAGGGACCGCAATTCGATTCCCGGCACCACATGCTGCGCCAGCCCCACCCCCCAGGGCAGGCTGAGCCGGCCGTTAAAATAAATCAATAAATGAATAAAATGTCTGATGATTATAAAAAAAAAAAAAAAAAAAAACCACCAGCCGGCCTAAGTCAAGGTCCGTCGTCCCAGTGCCGTGGAGCTAAGCCCCGCCCCGCGCCTCTAGGCCCCGCCTCTTTCCGGGCCCGTCCCCGGGCTGCGGCGAGACTCGGGCAGTCAGGGACTAGAGCTGTCAACACACAGCCGGGACTGGGTGCCTTTCCGGCCAGGAACTCAGGCTCGGATCCCTGGACGCTGGGACAGGTGACACAGGAGGAGCGATGGGTGCGACCTGCAAGTGGGCGGAGGTCCCGGGGACACTTTGGGGGTTGTGGCTTGGACCAGTACACCGAGAGCGTTAACTGAGTCCTCCGCCTGGGGCCGGGCTGCGCGTCACGCTCATTTGCATAGCGCGTTTCCGGGTTCCAGGATGGGGCGGAGTCTGGGTTTGCCGGAGCCAGCCCCGGGCGTGTATGCAAATAGCGTTGGGTCTCGGCGCGCGCCCGCCTGCGCGCATGCTCCCTCCGCGCTGCCTCCAGGCGCGCCCTCCCCGTGTCGTCCGCAGGCTGCCCGCAGGCCACGCCCGCCACGCGCGGGCCGCGACGTTCCCGGCAGGAGCCACCCGCGAGCCCGGGAACCAGCGACCGATGCCCCATCGAGGCCGATGCCCACCCGCGAGCACCCCCAGGCCCGTGGCACCCAGGGGATCCCGCGGGACCCCGGACCCCCGGTGAGTGTGCCCCTAGGCTCAGCACTCAGCCCCTCTAGGCGGGGGACTCCACTTCTGGACACCCCGTAACCCCATCCCATGGTTCCCGCGGCGTCTGCAGACACTGATGTCACCAAGCCGCAGAGTCGGCGCCCACCGCCCTCCGTGCCAGCCCCCGCCCGTACCCCACCCGACTCGGCCCAGGAAGATCGTATTTGAGGATGAGCTGCCCTCCCGACCCTTCCTGGGTACCTCGAAACCTGCTGCAGCTGGGTTGGGGAGACAGACTCCCAGGCCGCACCCGGTGCCTGACTACGAGCTGTGAGTGCCCCAGAGTGGTTCTGCATGCCTCGGAATAGGCAAAGGGCATTGAAGCTGGGGCTTAGTCTGGTGAATACGAGTTTATCAAATAGGGAAAAAGGCATTTTGAGTCTAAAACAAATCAGACAGATTAAGAAGGGTAAGATTGCTTCCACTCACACTCCGGACCCCCTTGGGCCTCTAGTAAGTACCCGCCGCTGAGGAGTGAGAGGGCCCGGAGCCGCTATGTCGCCGTGTTCCAAGACCAGTATGAAGAGCTCTGTAAGCTCCAGCGCGAGGTGGGCGCCACCCACACCAAGTTACAGCAGCTGGAGACGCAGCTGCGCCTGTTGCCGCCGCCTCGAAGCCAGGTGCGGATGGGCGCTGCCCAGGGCAGCTAGGAAAGCTTGTGCCCGCTGGGCCTGATTCCGAGCTTCCTTCTCCCCCAATCCTTCAGGAGGAGGCCCGGACTGCTGCCCGCGTCTGGCGGGAGCTGGAGAAGAAGCGCATGGTGAGGCGGGGTCTGTGGCCTGCCACTGCCGCGGTGTGGGGACCCTTGAGTTCAGAGAGGGGAGACTGAGGTATAGCCGTGGTTCTTGCCCTCCCAGGACCCTGGCTTTCTGCACAGGCAGGCGCGCTGTCTCTACCTAAAGGGTAAACTGAGGCACCTCAAGACTGAGATCCAGAAATTCGATGACCAAGCAGACAGCGAGGGCTCGGTGTACTTCTGAGTCCCGGATGCAGACACAGGAGGGTGTGGCCCTGGAACTGGCACTGCCTGGCCAGGTTGGCCGGGCAACGCCGCGGGACTCTGGGTCTCAGCCCCAAAGGAATGAACGAACGTACAGTAAATACCTGCAGCGCGAGGCTGCCCAGCACTCCAACTCACCCAGTTGTCAGCAGCAATCTTTTCTTCCATTTTCCAGGGGAAGGAGAGGTAAAGGGAGGTCCCAAGCGAGCGCCTGGCCCAGATCCTTGAGCCTGGGAGGCCGTGGTTAGGGCAGCTTCCCTGGTGCGCTGCTCAGCATTCCTCCATCAGGCCCCTACCTGAGACCCTCTTGGGCACTTTCAGTCCCCATCTGACCCAGCAGCACCCTCTTCCACAGGAATGTCAAGTAACTGTGGCTCCAGGGCCACCTCCTGGCCAGGCCACTGGCAGAAAGCTGGACAGGAGTCCACATAGGGGCTCAGGGTGTCTTTCTGCAGAAGGGGCTGTGTGGTCAGGAGCTGAGCACCTGCGGGGCGGGACAGCAGGGCCACGCCACCGTGGAGCTGGGCCACCGTGGAGCTGGGCCCCGGGCCTCTGGCCCACAGGGACAGCCTGAGGCACACCCAGCCCTCCCAAGCTGCCTGGCAGGGAGTGGTGAGGCTGCAGGGGTCCTGGGAGCACTTCTGGGGCTGTGCCTCACCCATTTACAAATAGGGAAGAGCCGCCACTTGGCCTCAGGGCACGCCACACTCTCAGCCAAAAGAATGGGTCCCTAGTGCTCCACCTTTCACATTCCTGCCTTCTGATGGCAATCAGAAGGGGGGGGGGGGGCTAGTTGCTCATAGGAAGAAATTCAATGCCTGCTGGCACGAAAGAGCAAACGATTTGTGGAACTTAAGACACCGAGATCTCAGGTGTGGCTCGATGCCAGGGCTGCCATGGCATCTTGGAAAGCTGGTCTTGCTGTGCCTTTCCTGTAGTGGGATCCTCCTAGTTCTGGACGCTGGCATTCAGTTCCCAGGCCTGGACCAGCCCTGATCAGGTGCCCTGCGTCACCTACCACTGTGGGGAGAGAGAGGGTTCTGATTGGCTGGACTTTGGTCACGGGGAATGGGATGCCCCTGCTGTGGCCGCAGGAACCCCAACAGTGATGAGGGCTGAGGAGAAATTAGTGTGGCTGGGGACTGCCCCATGGTGAGCACCAGCCCATCCTAGCGTGGGAGCACAGACCAGAGCCGAGTTGTGAGGCCAGAGGATCCCAGTTTGAGCCCAGCCTAGCAACACCAGCACAAGATAAAAGCTGGACTGGAGCCCAGCGCCAAATTCCTTCCCCAAAGCTGCAGAAATAAAGCTGAGCAAGAGGTTGCGCAATACAAATCGTCTTTATTATCAGCCTGACTTGTCCACCTCAGTGTCCCACGCAGATTTCAGGTTCTGACACTGGCCTGCCTGAGACACCGAGGACATCCACCTGCAGCCCAGAGTTCATGCTTGGGGTTGGACAAGGCCATCACCCCACCCTGGTAGGGGTGCTGCAAGCACAAGCCAGGCGGGAATATCCGTCTCTTTTTGGTTTTTGATCATTTAAAAAACAGGAAGGACAAACGTCTCAGTTTTTAAAAACAGCAGGCACGGCCTCACTGGCCAGTGCCATAGGGCCAGCTGAAGGTGCTGCCCGATAGCAGCATGTCGCGGATGAGCGTCTCGATGGGCGTCTTGCCCACCAGGCGCATGAAGAAGAGCTGCGAAATGAGCGAGGCAGGCACGGCGCGCAGCGCGGGCAGGCGCAGCAGCAGGCGGCCGAAGCGCTGGGGCTGCGTCGGGTACTGGGCACGCACGTACTCGGTGAGCGCCACCTGCGCCTTCTCCTGAAGGCTCTCCACGTGCGCCGGGTCTGATAGGCCACAGGCATCTGCGGACAGGGCTGCATCAGAGTGGGGCCTCAACGGGGCGGGCTCTCGGGTGCGAGTGCGGTGGGGCCTCCACCGGGCAGACAAGCCTAAGGTGCCCAGGCTACAAACAAGCGTGAGACCCTCCTGCCTCAGCTTCCTGAGTACAGGGATTACAGGTGCCTCCCAGAAAATCTGTCCTTCAGGAGACAAGATCCAGCTGTGCAACCCCTCCAGGAAAACGGCTCACGTGGTCAGGCAGAGGTCAAAGGGCCCTAGAGGGCTTCGAGCCACAGACCAGGCGGGGCTTCCACTCCCTACCCTATGGCGATTAGTGCTTAGGGAGCACAGTTGAGCACACGGCAGGGCTCTTTGGGGGTGCAGGAATTAGGTGGAGGGTGGCAGGTGACATTATGGTGTCACCCCAGCAGCTCTCTCGGTCCACAAGAGCCCAGGCAGTGGAATCTAGGCCTAGGCCCTAGGGCACGCTATCTGATGCCTGGGCGGAGCCTGGCCGGCGAATTCACCCGGGGCATGCCCCGCCCGCCCCCGCACCCCCACCCGGGGCCGCAGGCTCACCCGGCGTGAAGAGCGCGATGGCCTTCAGGCAGCCGTACTCGGCCGAGTCCACCTGCAGGCGGCCCAGCTTGTCCACCTGCTCCTGGAAGGCGCGCACCTGGTCCATGAAAGCCACCGCGCGCTCGGCGGCCATGGGCGCGGCGTGCAGCCCAGCGGCGGCCAGCAGCGGCGCGGTGTGCAGCGGCAGCGCGGCCTGCGCCGCGTTGAGCACGAAAAGCTCGCTCCAGCTGAGGCGCAGCAGCGCCACCTGGTCGGCCACCGGCAGTTCGGGGAAGAAGGGCGCGTGGCGCGCCCACTCCACAGTGCTGAAGAGCAGGCGCGCCGCCAGCTCGCACACGTTGTCGATGCCGAGCACCGCGCCGCCGCCGAAGCGCCCCGCCGCCGCAGGGTAGGGCTCAGCGCGCAGCAGCTGCGCGATCAGCTCGGACACCGGCGGCCCCGGGAAGGCGTCGCCGCCTGCCGCCAGTGCCGAGCCAGGGGGGCTGCCGGCAGGGGGCGGCGCGGTGCCAGGCAGCGAGTGCGGGATGCGGCCACGCTGCACCGCTGGAGGACAGGGACAGGGAGGAAAGCGGGACAAGGGCAGGTCAGGAAGGGGCGGAGAAACACGGGGGCACAGGGAGGAGAAAGGGGAGACAAGTGTCACTCAGCCCTCCAGGTCTGACCACCCCGGGCCGCACCCCTCCATCCCCTCCACATCATCAGCATCCCTAGCACCTGGAGTCACAGGAGTGGCCCCAAAGCCCCACCTGCCCATCAATCAGGCCACCATTTGCCTAACTTTGGCATCTCAGCTGATGTCATGGCCTGGGGGGGCAGCCAGCAACACTGCCCAACCTCAGTCTTGCCCCATGAAACACTCCAGGGTGCCCCTGAAGCCTTGCCCATGACAGTTGGTGGGCGGGTAAAGAGAAACTGAGGCAGAAAGTTGGCTGCCCACCCAACAGGCCCACGCCAGGCCAGGCTGGGTGCCAGACGGAGGCTAATTAAGGAGCTGTAAGAAGCTGGCAGACCCTTCCACTGCCGGGTGAGCGCCAGGTCAGCAGAGCATGTGGGTGTCCCTGGGGGAGGTGGGGGGACCAGCCGGGTGACCTCCCCCGCTCAGTCTGGTGCAGCAGGCTTGGCAGCAGGGCTCTGGCACTCTCTGGCCCGGGGGCATGCTCTCCAACCACCCCCCACCCTGCAGAGACATAGCCCAGGGCCTTGGGCTGGCCCAATGCTCCAAACCCACACCAGGGGGCCCATATCCCAATCATAACTCTCGCTCTCCCTGCCTGGGCCTTAGGGCTGGGGAAGATAGCTCAGTACAGTAAGTGCTTGCCTGGCAAGCCCAAGGGCCTGAGTTCAATACTTGGTTCCACAAAAAAAAAAAAGGCCTCAGCCACCTATCTAGTGCTGTGCCTCAGTTCCCTCATTTGTAAAACACAGATGACGATGATAGTAACCACTGAATTAAATGAGAACCTGTAAAACCTACTTGACTTTTTTTTAGTTCTGCTTTGGTGTTTTCTTGTTTTCTTTTTTTGAGACAGGATCTTGCTGTGTACTTCAGCCTGGTAGGAACTGACTGTGTGGCCCACAGTGGCCTGGAACCACGGCTGGCCGCCTGCTTCAGCTCCCTGAGTGCTAACCCCCCCCATGCAGTGGCCCATGAGACTTGCTCACAACAGTGCCTGTCGCAGGAGAAGGTCGAGGGTGATGAGCCTGCAACCCAGGCGCCCCTAGCTGAGCACCCGCTACGCACCGGACCCTGGCCCAGCTCTGCAGAGAGACCAGCGAGTGGGAGAAGCCCTGCCCCCAGGGCCTGGACACTGGAGAGGGCAGCAGGAGGGGCATGAAGGGAGGTGCGAGGGCAGAGGTGCCGCCTGTGCAAAGGTCCTGTGGCTGGAGTGTGCTTGGAGGAGTTAGGGTCAGGAAAACTGTCACCTGAGCCTGAGATCAGATCCTTGACCTGAGGCCTATCAGGATTCGGATCAAAGGGACAGCCGAGCAAAGTCCGGGTTAGGTGACTCCAGAGTCACTCACAGACTGGGACAAGAAGGCAGGCCCAGGGGCTGTCCCTGTGCTCCCAGAGGCCTGGCGAGAGGCAGGATCCTGCTCAGTGCTGTGGGGGGCTCGTGGCCACAGGCCAGGTGGGCAGGAGCCCAGCTCTGGGAGTCAGACCCCTGGGTCCCTGGGTGGGGACAGGGGCTGGCACAAGGCCAGGAGGAACGTGCCCGGCCTTTGCCTCAACCTGGCTGGGTTCCTGCCTTGGGCAAACAATGCAGGGGAGAGGGCGCTGGCCAAGAAGATCAAACACACACTCAACCCGTACCCTTGCTCACAGAGGGACAAGGTCACCAGCGTCAGGGCCAGCAGCCAGAGCGGCTGAGGCTGCAGGAAGTCCCGAGGGCCCAGAGCAGGCGTCCCTGACCTCCACATTTGGCCGGCGGGTCATAATTGGATTTCTGCAGCTGTGCCCAAGGGACCAGGCTGGTGCTAATGAGGTTAGCAGGCGCCAGCCGAGCCCGGCCCCTGGGCCCAGCCCCACCCCCTCCCCAGGACTCACCCTCCTTCCGCATGCCCACCCGGAAGCACTTCTTCAGGCGGCAGTACTGGCACTGGTTCCGGTGATGCTGGTCTATCTGGCAGTCACGGTTGGACCTAGGGGCACAGAGGCCAGGGCTCCTTGGGACAGCAGATCCCCAGCTAGGAAAACTGCCCCTGGGAAGCACTGAGGAGAACCAGGGACCAGGGGAGGGAGTGCAGGGGCTCCTCTTGCAGGTCTGCAAAGAGGAAATGACAACTGGGGTCGGTGTTGACAGATGAAGAGGAGTCTGAGAGCATCAATGAGTGCACTAGCAAGGGCACTTTGGGACCAGGTTTTGAGGGACGAGTAGGAGTTCCCCCAACCATTTCTGGCACAGGGTACAGTAAGAACAAATGGTACAAAATGCAAATACTGGAGTACAAATGGTTTCCTTTCACTTGGTCGCAGTCAAGCTAAGAGGTGCAGTCCCCGCGCAAAGGTTGACTGTGACAAACAGAGAAGGGTCTTGGCCAGAGATCTGGGCTTCAAGAGCCAAGAGACTACAGGCCAGGCCCAGCGCCAGGTGGGTTACAGGGTCACAGCACTGCGGGCCCTGCACTGCTGCCAGCACCAGGGAGGATGGGGGGGCAGAGGGAAGACAGGCAGCTGGGCAGGAGGGAAAGTGGCCTGCCACCACGCAGGCCCCGAGAGGCCATGGCTGTCCCCTTTGGCACCAGCCTTGCTGAGGACTCTCTAAAACCTGGGCCACAGCCAGACCAGGAGGGGAAACCGCGGCCCAGGGTACAGAGAGAGCCCCGAAGAAGCCCGCCAGCCTGGCCCTCAGCCCCCACCAGCCTCAGTGTCTCCATCTGCACGGGACACAGGAGGCCGCCTTGTGGGGGTTGCGGGGGGACACTCAGGGCAGCTGGCAGCATCAGGAGGCCCAGCACCCCACGGCGCCTGCCAGGCCGGGAAGGGCCTCAAGGCAGCGGGAAGTCAGGCAGAACCAGAACAAAGCAGAGGCCCAGGCGGTGGGAGGACCGGGCAGCCGGGTGGAACAGCCAAGCCAGGGACCGTGTGGCCACACTCAGGCGATCCTCCAGCCTCTGCTGCCACACGGCTCTTGTGCATGGGAACAGAGCTGTCCCTCCAGGTACTGAGACATCACTCATGTGAGGAGCAGACACTGCACCCAACCTCACGGCCCAAGTCAGCCTCCTCCACCAGCATCCCCCCCCCCTTTTCTTTTTGCGGGACCAGGGTTCAAACTCACGACCTTGCACTTGCCAGGCAGGCACTTGTGCCACGGAGCTATCTCCCCCGCCCCTACACCATCCCGTTTTGAGAGGACCTTCTGTGTTGCTGAGGCGGACTCCAAATTCCAGCTCTGGGGATGCTCCTGCCTCAGCCTCCAGAGTAGCTGGACCACACGTGTGTGCCACTGCAGCTGATTTCCAACCCAGTCTGATCACTGCACTATCCTGCTCACCCGCACACATTTAGGGCTCCCCCGTGGTCTCACAAGGTAGCTGAGACCCACCAGGCCCCAAGAGCCCGGGTGAGGCCAGCCCACAAGGGCCCCACCAGGGGAGCACCCACTGCCCTCCCCTGCCTCTCGCCCTGCTCCAGGGAGAGCCCCTCGCTCTATCCCTAGAATCAGAGCTCACAGGCATGGGCCCCTGGGCCAACTGGGCCTGAAGCTGCAGAGTCCCTAGAGTGCTGGCCCTGGAAGGAGACCACCCCCGCTGCGCTCACAGCAGTCTGTGAAAAGCTTGCCTGCCCCAAGAATGCCCCTCTGGGAGCTCCCAGACCCCACCGCCATGGCCCGAGCCCTCCCTGGAGACCCCTCGAAAGCAGCAACTCATGCAGCACAGAAATGAGGCCAAAGCCAGTTGGCCCAGTTCTCGCAGGCCAGGGAGCACTCCGCACTGGGGACCTGGGGCCCCTCGGGTGGCCTCCACCATACAGACCCCAGCTCATTGGCTCTCTTGGCCCCCTCTGCAAAGCCAAGCGAGGCAGGGCCCAGGCCTTGACTCAGGGCAGGCTCCCGGACAACCCCACACCTCGTGTTGGAGCTTGTGGAAATGGGAGCCTGGGGCAGCTCCACAGAGCCGGCACCGCTCTGAGCTGGAGTTGGGGCTGTCCCGGGGAAGGGCTCTGGGTACCTCCGCCAGGACCCTAACCCTTTTCCATCTGAGGTAGAAGAGCTAGAAAGGTCATCCCTGCTGAGGGGCCTCCACGCATGGGCCCCTGGGGCTCCTAAGAGGGACAATGCCCTCCCTTCGCGTTTCAGAGCTGCCCCGAAGTTTAGGCGACTGTCCCAAACCCTCAAGTCTGTGCCCATCGCGGGTGTGTGGGGCGCGGCCAAATCCGGTGGCCCAGCCGCCCCTCCAGGGGCATTTCCGGTGACCCAGACCCCGAGGATCCTCCCCACGGGCAGACCCAACCCCCAGTCCACTGCGCGGCCGCTCCTTCAGGGCCGCCACCCAGGCCACGGGGCTCTGCAGCTGCCGCGGAGCCCGGCGACTTTGGAAGTGATATTTGACCCCAAGGGCGCGCCGTATCGATCCGCGCGGCTGCAGACAATGGCTCGGACGCAGCGGGCCGCACGGGCCAAGTTCCACGCCCGAGCCCCGCGGGGCGTCCGGCCGCCGGGTGCCCCGACCGGGGCAGCGCAGGGTCCCGCTGCTGACAGCGCCCGCCCCTCGGCGCGCGCCGGGACCCCTCCCCGGCAGGAAGCGGCCAGGAGGAGCAGGAGGAGGAGGAGTCAGGCGCGGGCTCCGGGGCCACCGGAGGGGGTCGCGCGGCGCTGGGGCGGCCGCGTTCCCGCGAGGCTGAGCGCCGAGGTCAGCGCCAGGCCCAAGGTGACCGCGCGGAGGGCTCACCGGCAGGTGTAGCTGAGGTTGCGGCGGATGCTGCGCTTGAAGAAGCTCTTGCAGCCCTCGCAGGTGAAGACGCCGTAGTGCTTGCCGCTCGACTTGTCCCCGCACACCACGCAGTCCACCTGCAGCCCCGTGCGCTCCTCCTCGCCGGGCTCCGCGTCGCTGGCCGCGCCGGGGGGCGAGGCCGAGTCCTCCTCGGCGGCTCGCGGGTAGCCGCTCGCCTTGTCCACGCCGTTCGCGTCGCCGCCGGGCCCGGCCCAGCCGCCGGTCACCATGGCCATAGCCCCCCGGGCAGGCGGCGGGGCCGGGGCGCCCCCTGCTCGCGCCTCCCTGCGGACCGCGGCCCGGGGGTGCGGAGGGCCGGGCGCGCGGCGGGGCGGGGGGCGGCACGGCTGCACCCCCAAGAAAAGTTTTGCAGCAACTTCCTGCGGCCGGTCCGCGCGCCGGGCGGAACTGGTCGGGCCGGTTCCAGGCCAACTTTCCCACGCGCGCGGCGGGCCGGCGGGGGGGTGGGCTAGGGGCGCGGGCCGGGGGCGCCCAGAGGTCGCGCCCCGCCGCCCTGGGACCCCGGCGGGGGTTCGCAGGCCATGACCGGGCTGGCGCTGCGCGGGGGGCGCCCTAGGGCCTGCGGGGACGCGGCAGGCTCAGTGGGGCGCCATCGGCGCGCGCCCGGCCGGGGGGTGGGGAAAGTTTGGCCGTAAGTTGCGCGGCCGCCCGCGGCGAGGGGGAGGGGCGGCGCCGGGTCTCCCCGCGCCCCCCGTCCCACCCCACCCTCTCTCGGAACCCGCAGCGGCCGCTCAGGGCCTGTAGGGCCGCGGGCCGGCGCCTCTCGAGCTGCGTTCCCCGCGCCGCCGGCCTGGGCCTGCGCTCCGGCCGAGCCTCGCCCTCGCCGAGCCAAGCCGCGCCCGCGCCGCCGACCCCGCGCCGGCCTCGCGCTGCGGCCGGTTTGACACCGCGTTCCCTCCGCGGGGCAGGCGGGGGCCGGGGGCGGGGCGGGGGCGCGCGCCGCGGGCTGGGGGCGGGCGCTGGTTGCCCCGGCGACGGCCGCCCTTATAAGGGCATGGGTGGCCGCGCACAGCGCCCGGCGCCCAGGCCGGCGGGAGGGACGGGGCGGAGCGCGGGCCGCGGGCCCGACCCTCCCCCACCGCGTCCCCGCCCCGCTCCGGCCTTAACCCCTGCGGGGCCGAGCCGCCCTCTGCCCTCCTCCGGCCTCACCAAGATGTCGCTGCAGGGCCCGCCTCCACCTCCGGCCTCGGCCGGGCGCCCTCCTCCGCCCTCCAGGCTCCCCTCCCCCGCCGCATCCCGGAGGAACCCCTGGGGGTTTGCGGGGATACTGCGCGGGGCCCTTGTACGGGGTCACGCCCCTGTACAGCACGCGCTTGGCCTGCCCGCTCCCGGCACGCGGGCTTGTGTCTGCTTCCGCCTCGAAAGTCGCTGCGACCCCCAACCCGCTCCGTCTGGCTGAACACCTGGTGCCCAGCTCCTCAGGGGGAAGGGACGCGGGCTCCGGGCCGGCCCGGTGTGAGGTCAGGGGGCTGCGGGCCTCTGGGGGGGCGTGCCGCGACCCCTAGGCGCTGGGGCGGCGGGAGAGCCCCCCCCCCCCCCGGCGGACCCTTGCATCCCCACCCCCCAGTTTCCTTTTCTTTCTGTGCAGGCCGGGGAGGGCCGGGCCGGCTGGACTGCAGATGTGCCCAGGGCCGCCCAGCTGCCCCGTGAGCCCTCTCGGCTGCCCGCCCCCAGCTCTCGCCGCATCTATTAGGCACCCTCTGCATGCAGGCCCAGCACCAGACCTGTTAACGTTTAACCGCGGGAGAGGGCCCGGCCGAGAGCAGCCTTCGCCTCCGCCCCGGGTCTGCGCCAGGCAGCGCACGCCTGCTGCGGGGGCAGACAGCATGCTGCTCCTCGAGGTCTCCCTGCTTGAGATTACGCAGCACCTAACGGCAACGGTCCGGGCGTAGTCGGCCAGACCCACCGCGCCGGGCTCTGCCAGCTTTCCCGGAACTCAGAAAGGAGCAGGCGGGACTTCCCTGAGTCTGACCCGGTGTGCACAGAATACTTTGGTTCAGGGGCCTCATGCAAATGCAGGGGTGCTAACTGCTCATTGGGATGAAGATATGCGCTCACTCCTGGGGGCGCTAGAGTTGGGGGTCTCAGAGAAGCGATCAAAAAAAAAAGAATTTACAAAGAAAGGGAGGTAACTTGGAAGGCTGAGGCAGGATTGTTGTGAGTTCGAGACCAGCCTGGACTACAAAGTGAGCTCAAGGCCAGCCTGAACTGCAGAGCGAGACCCTGACTAGAGAGAGGGAAAGGGAGAAGAGAAGAGAGGGAAGGGGAGAGGAGATGACTGCCCGAGGAGGAAACTCTGAGGACAGGCTGGGTGGGAATGGACTGGAAGGACCCCAAATCCCAGGGGCCGCCCTGCCACCGTGCTCGGCCCCGCCCCCTGACCCTGCCCGCGGCCCCGCGGTGACATCTGACCTTGTGGCGGCTGCAAAGTGGGGACAAAGGGGCCGGGGCCCATCTGCCGCGGGGGCGCCCGTGGGAACTGCCAGACAGTGGCCGCCGCCTGGAAACCCACCCCGCCCCCAGGTGAGCTTGGCTCCTGTGTTGGCCTGCCGCTACCTTGGGGACAGGGTCCTCCATCACCCGTAGACTCGCAGGGGGGCGGAGGCAGCGGGGGAGTCGCCTCCTCCACCCCCTGCCCTTCCCCAAGGTGGCCTGCCTCAGACAGCCCTGCTGTCTTCCAACCTGGGCCAGGTGAGGACAGGAGGAGATGGTGCCTTGCTCCTGCTGGTTCCAGGCACTGTCTCCGGGTGACCTCCTGCTAGGCCCGTGTTAGTGTCCTGGGCCTAGCAGCCACAGGCCCACACCTGCCCTGGAGCACCCGCCCCAGGCTGGGGCCCAATACTTGCTAGCCTTGGCCGCTAGAGTTCCAGCTGTGGCTGTGAAGGGACCGGTTTGCCCCAGCACGGCCCCTCTGCCCAGCACCACCTCCAGGGGTGTGACCGAGGGAAGGACTTGCAAGCGGCTAGCTGCTCCCTGGGCCCAACCAGCCACGGGAGGGAAGCCAGGACTTCTGGAGGCTGGGGCTGCAAAGGCCAGGCTGCCTCCCACCTCGACCTCAGCCCCAAAGCGCAAGCCCATCCAGGCTTATGCCTGTACGGTTGGGGCCTGCTTCCCACAACCTGCTCCCTTTAATTCTTTTATTTTTCACTGCTGGGGATGGGGAGCCCAGGGCCTACACACTTGGGTTACATCCTTAGCCCTTGTTTTGATTTTTTTTTTTTTTTTAAATAAAAGACGTCTGTCCTCCTACAGAGCACTGGCTTTCTTTTTTTTTTTTTTTTAACTTTATTTACATTATGGCCGACTCAGCCCGCCCTGGGGATGGGGCTGGTGCATCATGTGGTGCCGGGGATGGAACCGCGGTCCCTGTGGTTGCCTAAGCCTGCCTAGTAGGTGCTTTAGACTACTGAACTATCTCACCAGCCCCTGTTTTGATTATTTTTTAAATTTTATTTAATTTTATTTTTAAACCTCATTGATTTATTTGCGTTATGGCCGGCTCAGCCTGCCCTGGGGGTGGGGCTGGTGAAGCCTGTAGTGCGAGGGACCCAGCCGTGGTCCCTGTGGTTGCCTAAACTTTCCTAGGCAGGGGCTTTCGATTGCTGAACCGTCTCGCTGGCCCTGTTTTAATTATTTTGAAACAAGGTCTCACAGAGTCCCTAAACTGACCAGAATTGAGACCTCCCTGCCTCAGCCTCTCTGAGTACTGGGTTTCAGATTGTGCACCAAGCTCTACCTTTTTTATTTTGTCTGTTACCAGGGATTGAACTCAGGACCTTGTATTTTTCCAGGCAGGCGCTTAAATCTAGCTCCCATCTTTAAATGCAGGCCTCAAAACCATGTCAAGCTCCTCCCCCCTCCCAAGCACCAGGGCTGGCCCTGGGCTTCTCGATGGGGACAGGTGGGGTCTCAGCCCTGGCTGTGTTGCTCCACCGTGGGGTGGCTCCACAGTCAGGCTGCTCCCAAACCGACCCCTCATGAAGCAGAGACCTGCCCAGCCACCCCAGGAGCCCATGGCGCACAAGGAGCTGAGCAGACAGTGTCACGGGAAGCCATTTATGACACCGGCTACAGCAGGGTCTCCCCCAGTGGGGGCAGTGGGGGACACGGCCGGGGCCTCCCCAGGGCTTGGGCTGTGGCTTCCAGCCTGGCCCGCTCCTCCGCTTGCCGGGCTTCCATCTGCGTCATCTGCTTCTCCAGCTTCCGGAGCTGCTCTTCCTGCTTCTGGTGGGCTCCCCGGAAGCCGAGCAGCAGGGCACTGCGGGGGTCCAGGTCAGGGCTCTGTCCGTTCCCAAGCTGGGTGCCCCAGGGCCCCAGCGCCTCCCAGCAACCATCAGGGGAGGAACGGGACAGACAGAACACTCTGAGGAACCTGGGGCCCGGGGACCACCACCAAGAGGGGGACCCAGCGTACCTGTGAGCTCTACAGAGATCTCCGCTCAGCTCGGCACTCTGGGCCTGGGCGGCCCGGCCTCGTTGGACCACCTGCTCCAGCTGTGCCCAGAGGGACCACAGCTGCTCTTGCAGGCCCTGGGCGCTGGGTGGGGTGGGGACAGGGGTCATGGGTCATGGGTCATGGGTCACAGCCACTGCCTGCCTATCTGCTCCCTGCCCTGTAGAACCCCTCGGGCCCCACCCAGCACCAGCACTTACCGGCTGAGGGATGCCTCCAGGTCCCGGGCCAGCTGCTCCGGGTCCCTCCCTCTGCACTCTGGGCCTCCATCCTTGCCGCTGGCTGGGCCCTGCTGGAGGCAGAGGGTGGGGAGAGAGGGACATCAAGCTAGAAGCTGCCACTGCTCCTGTCTTTGGGGCAATGAGGTCACTTCGTGCTGGCAACCGCTTCCTGGCGAGAAAAATAACTTGGGGGACCTCATCCGAGACAGCCTCCCTCACGAGGAGACACCAGCTGAGGACGGCAGAAGGTCGGGGACTTGTTTATTTATTTATTGTCTTTTTGAGACAAGGCCTCATTATGCAGTTCAGGTTGGTCTTAAGCTTACTTTTGTAGCCCAGGCTGGTCTCGAACTCACACTGATCCTTCTGCCTCAGCCTCCCAAGTGCTGGGATTATAGGCGTGCACCACCACGGCCAGCATTATTTATTGATTTATTGGGGTTTTGAGACAGGGTCTAAAGTGTAGTTCAAACAGGCCTTAAATTCACTATGTAGCCCAGTCTGACCCTGAACTTGTGGGGATTCTCTTGGCTCAGCCTCCCTAGTACAGTGATAACAGGCACGTGCCACCCCTGGTCAGGAACTGTAGCACACTAATGAGGAAGTGGCCTGTGTTCCTGGCAGGGCTGAGGAGCTGGTGAGATGACTTGAGGGCCTCATGGGACAGTGCCTGGCTGGAAGAAGGCTGAGGCAGGAAGGCTGCTGGACACAGGGGTCTAAGGTCTGGCTCTGCGCTGGGAAACAGCAAGACCTGGTTTCAAAAAGGAGGAGAAGCAAGAAGATGGGCATGGTGGTACACACCAACACCGACGAGGCCATGAGAGTACTGGAGGGTGGAGGTCCAAGAGGCGGCTAGGCAGTATTGTCTCAAAACGTGAGAACATAACCGGGCGTGGTGGCATACGCCTGTAGTTCCAGCACTTGGGAGGCTGAGGCAGGAGATCAATGTGAGTTCGAGACCAGCCTGGGCTGCAAAAGTGAGCTCTAGGCCAGCCTGAACTGCATAGCAAGACCCTGTCTCAAAAAGACCAAAAAAGGGGCCCGGGAAATAGCTCTGTGGTACAAGTGCCTGCCTGGCAAGTGCAAGGTCATGAGTTTAAACCCCGGTCCCACGAAAAAATTAAAAAATAAATAAAACCTCATGATAATCTATTTTTAAAAAGACCAAAAAAAAAAAAAGTAAGAACAGAAAAGACTAGGGGTCTACCTCAGTGGTGAGTGCTTGCCTAGCATACAGGAGGCCCCTGTTTAATTCTCTGACCACCAGGGATGGACGAGATCAGGCAGGGTTGAGAAGAGGGAAGAGGGTACCCAAGGCACTGGAGCCGCCCTGGAGGAAGTAGCAGCGGAAGCAGGAGGATCTCCTGAGCTCAAGGCTGACCAGAGCCACACAATGAGACCTTGTCTCAAAAAACAAGCCGTGGGCCGGCCAGATAGCTCCGCGGACTACAGTGCTTAGGCAGCCCAGGGACTGGGGTTGCCACGCTAAGACAGCAGATGAGACTGGGCTTGGAGGCGCACGCCTATAATCCCAGCGCTTGGGAGGCGGAAAATAGGATCGCCACGAGTCTGATCTATGTAGTGAGACCCTGTAGATCCTGTACTAAATACTCTAAAAAGAAAAATCAAGGGCCTGGGGACCTCGGTAGAATGAGCGCTTTGTCTGGCAAGTGCAAGGTCCTGAGTTCCATCTCCTGTCCCGCCAAAACATTTTTTAAAAAAAGATAAAAATCAACACTAAAATGAGTGACCCCCCCAAGTGTCCCCTGTGTATATGGGGTGGTCTTTCAAAGACAAATCCTAAAGACAAACTGACTTCCGGTTGGGGCGGGGCCTGAACGGAGGGGGCGGGACCACTGCGCATCTCTGCTCCTACCTTCTGGAGCAGCTTCCGGGGCTCCCTCCCTGGCACCAGCACCTCTCTCCACCAGGCCCTGACACTGTGCCTTCTGCTTGACCATGTGGTAAAAACCTGCGGCTACTGAGCTGGGCACGGCGGTGCACGCCTATAATCCCAGCAGCCTGTAATCCCAGCACTGGGGAGGCTGAGGCAGGAGGACCGGTGTGAGTTCAAGACCAGCCTGGGCTACAAAAATGAGCTCAAGGCTAGCCTGAATTGTATAGTGAGACCCTGTCTCAAAAAAAAAAAAAAAAAGAAAGAAAGAAAGAAAACAAAACCTGCGGCTACAATCAACATCTCTTGTTATGAGGCGCAGGCTCAGGTCTTGGCTCTGTCTCTGCAGAAAGGAAAGTGACGGGGACACAAGCTCTCCCTAAACTGCCCTGGCTGGGCTCCAACCAAGATCCTCCTGCCTCAGTCTCTGAGTAGCTGAATGGCCACAGCAGAGCCTGAAGCTGGCCCCGGGGCTCACCTGGCGCCACGCTTCCTCATCTTCACTGCTGTTGCCCTCGCTGCTGTCCCCGCTGCCGCTGCTGGTCCCCGCCCTGAGCTGCTCCAGCTCCCAGCGCAGCTGGCCCAGCAGTAGCAGCAGCGCAGGCGCCTGGGTGCGCAGGGCCACCTCCCGCAGCTCCAGGCCCCGCTTCTCACGCCGGGCCAGCTGCAGCTGCAGTGCCAGGTCGCCCAGCGTCTCCTGGAGGCAGAAGACATACGGGGGTCAACTTCTGGGGAAACTGAAGCTTCAGGAGCAGGCAAAACCCCAGACCTCCACCGTGACCTCAGCAGGTGGCAATGCCTTCCTCCCCTAAAAGTCTAGGGCTCTGGGAATAACATTTCCTTTGTTGTTGTTTTGTCTGAGACAGGAAGGGTCTCTATGCAGTTCAGGCTGCCCCTGAATTCACTGTGGAGTGCAGGCTGGCCTCAAACTCACAGTGATCCTCCTGCCTCGGCCTTCCAAATGCTAGCATGACAGGCCTGCGGCACCACACTTGGCTTTGGAAATGTACTTTTTTTCTTTTTCTTTTTGCGAGACCGGGGTTCAAACTCATGACTTTGCACTTACCAGCCAGGCATTTGTGCCACGGAGCTATCTCCCCAGGCCCTGTACTTCTTTAAAAAAAAAAAAAAAAAGCTTTATCTATTTATGTTACTGCCCGATCTGCGTGCCCTGGGGGTGGGGCTGGCACAGCATGTGGTGCCAGGGATCAAACCCCTGTCCCTGCAGTTGCCTAAGGAGGTGCTTTAGACCACTGAGCTATCTCCCCAGCCCATGGAAATGTACTTCTTTTGGGGAGTGGGGGACACAAGAATCAAACTCAGGACCTTGTGCCTGCAAGGCAAGGCACTGTGCTCTGAGCTACATCCTGGCCCTGGAGCTCCACTTTTCTTTTCTTTTCTTTTCTTTTATTTTTTATGAGTTTAGGACAGGGTCATACTACGTAGATTGGACTCATAGTGATTCTCCTGGTTTCAGCTGCCCAAGCGCTGGGGTTACAGGCGCAGGCCACCATGCCCAGTCTTAAACATATCTCAGTGCCCCCCCCAGGGGGCGGGGCCAGCAGGGCATGCTAGGGATAGAACTCCAGTAGCTGCACTCTGCTGAAGCATACATTTCTTAAAGGGCAGATATGTTAGACAAGGCCATGCAGCAGCTCATGGGAAGCTTCTGGAATTTCTCTAACTCCAGAACCCTTTTTGTGTGTGTTTATTTCAGAGCTGAGAATAGGATTCAGGGCCATGTATGCAAGACGTACATTGCATCCCAGAGTAACTCTGCCAGCCCCACGAACACAGGTCCTTCATGCAGTTTCCACTGAGCAACTGAAACCCATGGAGCAAACTCCTAGGCATCCCTCAAAACCTCAACTGCAACGCTTCTTGCCTGTGGTCCCCCAACAACATCCCTGTGAGCCTCAGCAAAGGATTTTGTCCGTCCAGCAAAGACTGACATGGCCATGGCTGTGGACTGAGCTCTCACATACCCGTGTCACCACCAAGTCCTGCTGGACCTGTGTCTTCTCCAGCTGGGGCAGGGCTGGGCCAGGCTGGGCCTCCAGAATGGCTTGCACCAGAGCTTCCGCATGAGCTATGGTGGGCCTGGGTACCAAGGTGGAATCCGGTTCTGGGGGAAGCTTCACCAGGGCGCGGTGCTCCTGCAGGTGCTGGATGTAGCCACGGAGCTTGGCTGCCACTTCCTGTGGCGCGGCCTCTGCCAGACCACTGCCCTCTGGACTGTGGGAGGTGGGAGGGGCTACGTGAATGCCGCGGGCGCGGCTGGGCCGACTTCCGGGTGGCCCCTGGGTCCCACAATCTCCAGCTTGCTAGCCACGATGGACACCCTGGGTCACCCTGAGGCGGGAGGACCTCAAGGCACCATGGAGGCGCCAGGCAGCAGCCCCAGGGCAGCAGGGCTGGCGCCACCACAGGGACACCATCAGCCCATCCACCTCCTGGACGCCATCACATCAACCCAAGAGCCGCTGGATGCTGTCACCTGACCCAGCGGGCACCGTTCCTGTTAACCAAAGGTCGGACAGTGTCACTGAGGGCCAGCGTCATGATGTCAAAACCCCGTGGGCCGCATTCATGTCCAGAGGGCGGACACCGTCGTGCCAACCTGATGGCACCACGCTTATACCCAAGTGGAAGGCGCTGACCTGACAGGCTCAGCCTTGAGCAGGGCTCGAGCTGCCGCAGGGGACATGTTACGTTGGCAGCCACCCCGTGGGCACTGTGATGCTTGGTGCAACCCCATCTGCACCTCATCCCAGCGGCCAGCCTCACTGTGCTGGTCCTGAATGGTGGGCACCAGCACCGACTTTCTTTCTGGTTTTTTTTTTTTTTTTTTTTTTTTTGGTCTTTTTGAGACAGGGTCTCACTATGCAGTTCAGGCTGGCCTTGAGCTCACTTTGTAGCCCAGGCTGGTCTTGAACTTGCATCGATCCTCCTGCCTCAGCCTCCCAAGTGCTGGGATTACAAGCATGCGCCACCATGCCGGGCACCAGCATCCACTTCCGCACCCACCCCGGCAGGCTGCCTGATCTCAAGTCATCTGTCCCTGGTGATCCAGGGCTACTTCCCAGGGCAGCAGCCAAGTCCCTGCCAGTCGGGGGCGCCCTTACCTGTGCTGCAGAGCCCCTCGGTTCGCCACAGCCTCCGCCCGCGCCAGCAGCCTGTGTGCCGCATCCTGGGCCCCCTGCAGGTCCCCCCTGGGGATTGTGGCGCTGGCCTCCCGCAGGGCAAGCAGGGCGCTGTAGGCCGCCTCGCAGTCCTCGCTGGGGGACAAGAGCTTCGGTGCTGGGTGGTGCCGCCCGCCAGAGCGGCCCTGCCCCACGCCCAAGCCCAACCGCCCACCTGAACTGCAGGGCCAGGCGCAGCGCGGTGGCCTCGGCCTCTCGCCAACTCAGCTGCATGCTCAGCCCCTCGCACCGGCCCTTGGCGCCCTGAAGCGCGGCCAGCAGCAGGCGGTTGAAGCCCTTGAGCTTCTCCACGCTCCTGCGGGGACAAGGCGGTGGGGTCGCTGCTTCTCCAGCCTACACCCCTCCCAGCTCCCACTCTAGCCAGACCGCACCCTCGGAGCTGCTCCTCCTGCCCTTCCAGGACTCGGGAGTCCGGGCCCCAAGCCTGCCCGCGAGGGCCAAAGGGCTGGGCGCTGGAGTCGCCGTGCAGGCGCCGCAGCAGGGGGCGCGCCAGGGGCAGGTCCTGCAGGAAGAGAGTGGGGTTCACCAGGATTACCAGCCGCGGTCCCCACCTGAAGCTGGGGCTGCTATACTTTGTGTTTGTTTGAGGTAGTGATTGGGATTGAATCCAGGGCCTTTGTACATTTTTATTTTGTTACTTTGAAACAGAGTCTTGCTAAAATGTTAAACTGAGCCCACCCTGGTGGCTCATGCCTGTAATCCCAGCACTTGGGAGGCTGAGGCAGGAGGATCAGTGCGAGTTGGAAGCCAGCCTAGGCTATAAAAGTGAGCTCAAGGCCACCCTGAACTGCATAGCGAGACCCTGTCTTAAAAAGACAAAAAATAAAATAAAATAAAATGCTCCAACTTGTGAGGCTCCTGTTTCCACCTTCCAGAGAACTGGGATGACAGCTGTGTGCCCCTGTGTCTGGGTCCCCAGCTGTTTAAGAAATAACTCCAGCAGGCAGTGTGGCTGGTGCACTCCTGCCATCCCAGCACTCAGGAGACTGAGGCAGGAGGGCTGCTGTGAGTTGGAGACCAGCCTAGGCTCCACCAGCAAGTTCAAGGCCAGGGTCTCGCTATGTAGCGCAGGTGCTGGCCTCAAGCTCACAGTAATCCTCCCGTCTCAGCCTCCTGAGAGTGCTGGGATCCCAGGTATGTGCCAGCATGCCCGGCTTGTTCTTTTGAAGTTGTATTTTGAGGGTCTCAGTTAAACTGCCCAGGTTAGGGGGCCAGGGAGATAACTCAGTAGCATAAGCACCTGCCTAGCAAGCGCAAAGTCACACGTTTGATCCATGGTACTGCAACATAAATAAATAATTTAGGGGCCGGCGAGATGGTTCAGTGGTCTAAAGCGCCTGCTTAGGAAAGCTCAGGCAACTGCAGCGACTGCGGTTTGATCCCCGGCACCACATGCTGCGCCAGCCCCACCACCAGGGCAGGCTGAGCCAGCCACAAAATAAATAAATAAAGAAACAAACAAACACAACAAGCAAACAAATGAATACATAAAATAAAACAAAAATGTAAAAAAAAATAAATAAAATAAAAGTGGAGCTCCAGGGCCAGGATGTAGCTCAGAGCACAGTGCCTTGCCTTGCAGGCACAAGGTCCTGAGTTTGATTCTTGTGTCCCTACTCCCCAAAAGAAGTACATTTCCATGGGCTGGGGAGATAGCTCAGTGGTCTAAAGCACCTGCTTAAGCAACTGCAGGGACAGAGGTTTGATCCCTGGCACCACATGCTGCGCCAGGCCCACCACCGGGGCAGGCTGAGCCAGCCACAAAATAAATAAAGAAACAAACACAACAAGCAAAACAAATAAATAAAATAAAAAATATATATATATATATATATATATATATATATATATATATATATATAATTTAATTACATTGTGCAGGCTGGAGCCGCACTTAGGACTGTCCTGCCTCAGCTGTCAGAGAAGCTGAGCGGACAGGCATGTACCCTGTCACCTCAGGAACAGGAAGTGGGCCTTCTCTGCCTACAGGCGAAGGCCGCAGGGATCAACAGGGATTGGCACTTGCTACACTCACCTGCGGGGGGGCCCAGGACTCCTTGTCAGCCTCACTGTCCACATCGCCGCCACCCATGTCCACATGGCCCAGGGAGGGAGGTTGGGCGGACTGCAGCCTCTGCAGGGAGTCCTGCAGCTCCCGGACCTGCAGTGGGACAATGAGCAGGCGCTCAGCCCTGCGCCCTGCATCTGTGCCTGGGAGGCGCTGCCGGGAGCCCAGAGCCTGAGTTCTCAGTGTGCCCCATCCCTGGCCTCCATGACTGCAGCCTTGTCTTTCTTCGCAGGAAAATGAGTCCCCACCAGAGGAAAATCACCCATTTTCTTCCGTACTTTTTGTTGTTGTTGTCTGTTTGAGACAGAGTTTCACTATGCCACTCCGACTGGCCTTGAGCTGACTCTGTAGCCCAGGCTGGTCTCGAACTCACAACAATCCTCCTGCCTCAGCCTCAGGAGTGCTGGGATAGCTGACGTGTGCCACCATGCCTGACAGACCATGTCTGGTTGTTTTTAAAGTTTCATCACACAGCTTTTGCTTGCTAACCCTGTGCTCTGCGCCAGGCATGGTGGTGCACACCTGGCAGCCCAGCACTCTCGGAGGCTGAGGCGGGAGAATCGCCAGTTCCTTCCAGCCTGGGCTCAGGCTCGGTGACCCATCTGCCATCTGGCGAGGGACTGGCCTGACAGGGGGGCTCAC
Organism: Capromys pilorides; assembly: GCA_004027915.1. Lineage (NCBI taxonomy): Eukaryota > Metazoa > Chordata > Mammalia > Rodentia > Capromyidae > Capromys > Capromys pilorides. The sequence continues at coordinate 8,830 of PVKN010003762.1, read as the reverse complement.
CTCGTGCCTCAGGGCATCACTCTCAACCTGCAGCTGCGCCAGCTCATCCTCCCGCGTGTCCAGGGCCAGCCGCAGCCAGGCGTTCTTCTCAGCCATGCGCGTCACCTCCTGCCGGGGCCCCAGGGTCCCCTCTGCCCTTTCTGCCACCTCCCCAGGCCCAGGGCCGCTCAGGGGCTGCGGGCGCCAGGCAGCCACCGTGGCTTCCAGGGAAGCCAGGGCGCGCTGCAGGGTCTGGAATACATCAGGATCCTCCAGGTTCCTGTGCCTAAGACCAACAGCACCCTGCTCCTGTGGGGCTGCCTGCTCCTGCTCCTGGCGCGCATCCTCTGCGAGCAGCTGGGTGTCTTCCGGGGCGGGGGCCCTCCAACTAGTCCTGTCCTCCTCAGCCTCTCTGCCAGCGCTGTGGAAACCAAGCAGGAGCTGAGCCATCCAAGCACGTGGGAACTTGGGTACTTAGGGTCCTGGGCTTGTTGCCCAGGGTGGCAGCAGGAGGCTGTGCATGCAGGGGACAGGCTGGGCCGCAGTCCAGCAGGAAAGAGGCAGTGACACCAGCCTGCCTTGCAGCACTCTGAGAGGCTGAGGCAGGAGGATCCTGAGGATCCTGGTTCTAAATTTCAGGACTTAGCAAGACCCTGTCAAGAAAAATGAGAAAGGGCTGGAGAAGCAGCTCAGTGTAAACGCTCTGGGTTCTGTCCCCAGGAGTGGAAAAAGAAACCAGGAAAAAGGAAGAAAGAGAGAGGCAAAGAGGGAGGGAAGAAGGAAACACTTGGAATTTGCAAGGAGAAGAAAGATACCCTGGGCTACCCTGCTGGCATCTGCATGTCACCCTAGCACTCTGGGAAGCTGAAGGAGGGGAGTTCCAAGTTTGGGCAACTTGGTGACTTAGTGAGACCCCTGTCTCAAAATAAAAACTAAAAACAGAGGAGGAAAGAAAGGTACCTAGGCGGAAAGCGCAGCCCAGGCCTAGACCACTGTGCCCGGCCAGGCTACCCAGGGAGGTGTGCTGGGGCAGGCTGAGATGGGTGGGCACTGTGCCCAGGCAGAGCATGGGCCAGTGTGGGTGGCAAGGGCTCAGGGCTGAAGCAGGGGCACAGGGCAGGGCCCTTACCACCCGCTCATTGCATCCTGGATGCTGGCTTCCACCACGGGCCGCTGCTGGGGTGGTTCTGAGCTCCCCGGCGTCGGCACAGGGCTGGGCCTGGAGCCCCCGCAGGCCACCTCGCCCTCCTCGGAACTCTCGGCTACCGGGTCCAGTTCACCCTGGGAGGGACCCGGGCAGTTCTCAGCGCAGCAGGCCAGGGGCTGTGGGCCAGGTGGGTCACTGAGAGGGACACTTACGGGTGGAGCTTGCCTCCCGCGCCGGCTCCGAGGCCGAGTGGCCCTTGTGATCATTGCTGGGGAAATCTGCACCCCGACTTTTCCTGGCTTCCAGTCCCTGAAGACGTGGCCTGCTGTTACCTCTTCCTTTTGTTGTCCCAGGCAAAGGACAGCCTTAGTCTCCCCTTCGGGCAAGCAGGCACTAACTCTTCCTGTGGAAGGGATCTGCCAACGCTGCTGTGGGTGTGGCGTATTTGTGTACCTTCCTGGATGGGCAGATCACTACTTTTCAAGTCCGCTCATCTCCTCTGCCTCCCTGATGTCTAATCTCCCTCTGGCCTCAACGCAGGAGTGGGGTTGTGACCCCAAGGACAGCCCCTCTGCTCCCCCGGTGCTCCCCCTGGGGCTGCCCTTCAGCGCTCTGTACCTCTCTGCTCCTTGGGGCACTGTGGTCACAGGTTGAGCTTCCAGGTCACTGTCTGTGCTGCCCATCTGGTCTTGGGCTGCCAGGGCTGGCCGGGGAGGGGCCAGGAAACAGGAAGCCCCCTGCCCGGCCATGTGACTGCGCATTGTGCCGCTTCCTCCTCCTGGACAACATTTCCTCCCCAGCTGCTGCTCCAGAGTCGGCTTCTGCACCTCCGCCCCTCGAGATTTACTTCCCAAGAGCCAAGTGTCCCCGTCCCCAGTGGCTGATGATCTAGGATCCCCCTGCAGCTTCAGTGGGGGGTTCACCTCTCTCCTATAGTTCAGTCATGGACCGGTCCAGGTCCTGTAACCTGGAGCCAGCCACAGCCCCCATTTGAGCCTCCCTTTCCTTAGCTGTATAGGTTTTTTTTTTTTTTCTTTTTGAGACAGAATCTCGCTATGTAGTTCAGGCTGGCCTTAAGCTCACTTTTGTAGCCCAGGCTGGTCTCAAACTCACACCAATACTCCTGCCTCAGCCTCCCGAGTGCTGGGATTACAGACTTGCGCCACCACGCCTGGCTCAGCTCTATAGGTGTTGGTTGGTTATTTATTTATTTATTTATTTATTTATTTATTTATTTATTGAGACAGGGTCTCACTATGCAGTTCAGGCTGACCTTGAGCTCACTTTTGTAGCCCAGGCTGGTCTCAAACTCACACCGATCCTCCTGCCTCAGCCTCCTGAGTGCTGGGATTACAGGCTTGCACCACCACGCAGGTTTTTTTTTTTTTTTTAATTATTTATTATTATTATTTTTTAACCAGGGATCAAACTCAGGACCTTGCGTCTGCCATCCTGGCCTGGCATTCAAGGCTTTGTTGCCCATGTCAGGCCATGGGCATCCCTTAAAGAGGAGAAAAGCTTCTCTTGCACTCAGCTTGGAGGCCTTGACCCAGTCCTGGATTGCACTTCCGGCACTTGGCTGAAACTGTGCAGAGCCTGGAGCTTGAGCTGCGGCCCCTGCGTTGCCGGGAGGTAAGCCCAGGTAGTGGGTGGGAAGCTGCAGTATTTGGGTAGGAGAGCCTGACCACACATGCACCTGCTAGTGGGCTCAGGCCGCTCCAGAGCTTGCCCAAGGCTGGAGGAATTGCCCAGGCCCTTCCTTCCCCCAGTGGCTTCCTGACTGTTTCCATGGCAGTCTTCACCACTCCACACGATGCACGCAGTCCCTGCTGGCCGAGACGAGCAGGCTCCCTTGGCCCTTTTATAAATAAAATAGGGCTCAAGCCAGTCCCTTGCCAGATCCCAGCACTCTGGGAGGCTGAGGCAGGAGAAAGACAAATTGCAGCTCAACCTGGGAATTTAGCGACTTAGCGAGACCGTATAAGAAAACACACAAAAGGGTTTGGGACGGTAGCTCATTGAAGAAGCACTGCGTTAAATTCCTAGCACAGAAAAATAAATATCGTTGTGTTTTTTGCTGATGTAGGAGAAGGAACCCAGGCCCTCACGCAGACTAGGCAAGCACTCCACCGCCAAGTAGCATTTCAGACTGGGTATAGTGGTTTTTTGAAGTATGCTAATATGTAAAATACAGGCAGAATTAAGCTACTGGGAGGGGCCCTGGAACGGGCCCTGCCCACTTCCGTCTGGAAGGACCCGCCCCCACGGAGGCTTGCCTGGCTACGTCAATCATCAGTCAGTCGGGTCTCTGAGCCTAACTCCCACCCCATTCTGTCTCCCCGGGTTGATCACATTGCAAGCTAGCCCTCTGCAACTCTGCCCCTTGTTAGCCTATCACAATAGAAGAACTGACCAGTGTAGTCTTTTTTTTTTTTTTTTTAATTTTATTTATTTATTTATTTGCTTGTTGTGTTTGTTTCTTTTTTATTTATTTATTTGTTTGCTTGTTGTGTTTGTTTGTTTCTTTATTTATTCCTTTTGTGGCTGGCTCAGCTTGCCCTGGCGGTGGCGCTGGCGCAGCATGTGGTGCCGGGGATCGAACTGGAGTCCCCGCAGTTGCCTGAGCCCTCCTAAGCAGGCGCTTTAGACCACTGAACCATCTCGCCGGCCCCGACCAGTGTAGTCTTGATTGGGCCAGCAACAAACAAGCTCCGCCTAATCTGATTTTAGCCAATAATATTTCACAACTCTCCCAGTACAGCCTATCACATTACAGGTACCGCCCCATTCGTCCTCACACTTCTGCATCGACTTATAAGCCCCACCCTTATAGCACAATTCTAGCCTATCCAGTTCCAAGGCCTCTCCGGCCTCCTTGGGTTAGTCTCTCCTCTGGTCCAGATACCCGCTGAACTACATTTCCCTGGGGGCGCTGCGGCCACGCCTAATAACTTCCGGTTGGAAAGATGGCGGCTTCCTAGGGAATTGGGGGTTTCCTTGAAGGAAAGCTACGGTGCGGTGAGTGGACAACGGACAATGGGTGGTGACAGCGCATGCCATAGGGTCCAAGCCGGGCTAGCTTCCCTGGCTCCAGAACCCCGGGCCCTTGGCTTCCCTGAGACTGCCTCCTTTCTCCCGTGGCCTGGCCTCCGTCCTTCCTGCTGCAGCCAGCTGCAGCTTTGTTTCCTGCGGAGATCGGGTAGGGGCGCAGGGCGGTCAGGTCCAACTGCTCCCGTGGCGCCCCGTGTCTCTCCAGGGGCCCGCAGCTCCCGTATCCGCGCCTTGGCGTCGTGCAGACGCCCAGGGGCAGCCCAGCGCCCGCAGGAAGACTCAGCCCACTTCGTCTTATTCATCTAGACGGTGCCAGCATCAGGTATCAAAAAATCCAGCTCAGAGCGGCGTCAGCCCGACCGCAAGTTAGGGGCATGTAGAGTTAGGGGCATGTGTGCGGGCGCGGCGGGGTCCGGGTGCTCAGAAGTCCGTCTGCTGTTTTCTGGGTGGGCATCACTTCGGGTCCTCGGGCAGGCGTCAGTGGCTCTCGGCAGCTCTGGGCTTCTATCTTCCCCGCTGTCTAACGAGAGTCTCCTCCCTAAAGTCTCTGCGGGAAGTCCCAGATTGGCCACTGGCTGCTTAGTAGGGTCCTTGGGCGGAGTCAGCCTTTCGTAGGGGACGGAGAGCTTGGATGCGCTCAGTGCTGGGTGACAGGGAGAGAGGAAAGGTGAGCTCTGCTGCAGAAGTAGGAGCTGGGACCTCGGGTGAGATCGGATGCAAGCTAAGTCCTGAGAGGACAGACCTGGCCCACGTTCCTACTTGGAACCAAGTGTCCTTACAACCTCTAAGGGGAGGATCCTGGCTTCCCCCGCCCCTGCTCCATCCAGCCACACGGGCATCATGGAAGTGGCCGAACTCGGAAGCCCTACTGAGGAAGAAGAGGAGGAAGAGGAGGAGGAGGAGGAAGAAGAAGAGGAGGAGCCATCTGCTGAGCCTCGACCCCGAACTCGGTCCAATCCCGAGGGTGCCGAGGACCGGGCGCTGGGGGCCCAGGCCAGTGTGGGCAACCGAAGTGAAGGGGAAGGAGAGGCGGCCAGTGTGGACGATGGGACCCCCAATCCTCCAGGAGCTGGTCCCAAGCCCTGGCAGGTGCCGCCGACGGCTCTTGAGGTCCAGATTCGAACACCAAGGGTCAACTGTCCGGAGAAGGTGGTAAGTAGAGGACTCAGCCTGGTCAGTCCTCTGAACTGCCAGCCCAGCCTGCTTTGTTCTTCATTTCGAGACAGGGTCGTGCTAAGGTGTTCAGGCAGGACTCTGACTTGTCATCCTCCTGCCTCGGCCTTCCAGAGCCCTGGTCTGACAGGCACGCGCCACCATGCGTAGTTCGGGAGCTGTCTTTGGAGGCCGCAGCGCAGCCCCCAGTGTCCTCCTGGCTGGGTTTCTGTGTCACTCGGCCTCTGGTTTCTTCATTCTCTCAGCCCTTGGACTCCAGCCCAGTTTTCTTTCCCTGAGCTTGCACCATGCATGGCGTGGCTTGGAATTAGGGATCACTGTCCCCTTTGCAGACAGGGCTCCAAGAGCTGACGCGTGGAGCAGTGCAGGGCCCAGCGCGCATCCAGCGCCCTTGATCGCTCCCCGACTTCCTTGCAGATCATCTGCCTGGATCTATCCGAGGAGATGTCGCTTCCAAAGCTGGAGTCATTCAACGGGTGAGGAAAGGGTGGGGGGCCTGACGCGTAGCTACGGCAGGAAGAGACCGGTCTAGTGTGGTCTTGGGGTGGTGAAAGGTAGGGCCACGGTCAGCCCTGGCCCTGGGCAGAGCCCTGGGCGTCAGCAACAGGGTCCCCATGTAGGCAGAATGCAACCCTGGATGCATCCCCAGGGGCTTATGGGAGTTGTGAAAGACAGGGGCCAGGAGGCGGTGCGCGCCTGAGGCCCTGCTGCTCTCCAGGCTGAGGCAGGAGGACTGCGTGAGCCTAGGTGTTCCCTGTCAGCCTGGGCAACAGAGGAGGATCCTGGCTGTGGCTCCTTTCCACACTGAAACCCCGAGCCTCCTGGAGGAGAGAAAGTCTAGTGAGGCCTCCCTGGGACTCTAGTGAGCTCCCAGCTGGCTGGAGGGGCCCTCTGGAAAGGGTGTGAACTCGGTGGTCCCTAGGGCAGCTCTGGGCTCCCCTCCTCGCACCTACCTGGTGACAAACAGCTCCAGGGCCAGAGCCAGAGCCAGGCAAGGGCTCCGTCATCTTGCACTGTGCCTTCTCAGCTCCAAAACCAACGCCCTCAACGTCTCCCAGAAGATGATTGAGATGTTTGTGAGGACGAAGCACAAGATCGACAAGAGCCACGAGTTTGCACTGGTGGTGGTGAACGACGACACTGCCTGGGTAGGCCAGGATGGGCCCTGAGGGTGGGCGGGGGCGCCGGGGGACCCAAGCCCCCGCTGAGGCCTGTGCCCCTGCAGCTGTCTGGCCTGACTTCTGACCCGCGTGAGCTGTGCAGCTGCCTTTACGACCTCGAGACAGCCTCCTGCTCCACGTTCAGTATCCTTCACCAGGGTGCACTGGGACCCGGCTCCCGGCAACTCTGAGCTGGAGCTGGCAGTGCGGCTGGCCTGGCCTGGCTGCAGTGGGTTGGGGCCGCTGACCCTCTGTGTCGAGAAACTGGTGCGTGGTGTAGGGGGGCAGTAGGTGCCATGGCTTTGGTGTTAGAGACAGCCGCACTTCCCTGGCAGGGGAGGCGTCTTCAAGGGCTCTGGACCTGGTGTCTGGGTTGCGGTCAGTGCTGGGCAGGAATCTGCTGGGGAGACCAGGCCACCCCTGGAGACACCTGGCTTCCGGCTGCAGTCAGAAGGGGGCCCCCCACCATGTCTGGTCCTGGCTCCAGCCTTCTCCTTAGCACCCTTCTCTCAGACCTGGAAGGGCTCTTCAACCTCATGTGAGTGGTCCAGTGCGGAACAGCGTGGTGAGGCGCCAGTCCCTGGTGCTCGCCTGCGGCAGGCAGGGCCCTGAGGTCTGCAAGTCAGCACCTAGGGAAACAAACAACCCCAAAAGACAGCGGGCTTCCTCAGGGGGCGCTCCTAACAGGAGGTGGCCACGTCAGACCTTGGGGCTTCCGCACCTGCCTGCCCTGTGCATCTTGGGTGCTGTTTCTCACCCGCAAGACACTGTCTGCGGAGACAGTGACTAGGTGCCCCTCTGCAGCCACGACCGCCTCTGGCTCCTGTGCCTGCTGAGCTGCGCACCCCGTAGAGGTCCTCGGGTTGCCCACCTGCCGTCCAAGCCTTCGGGAGGCTGAGGCTGGGGGGTGCTGGGGTCTGGCCCAGACTGGGCAGCATAGTCACTGCTACAGCGAGACCCTGTGGCAAAATGAAAACAAACCCATGGAGTTGGGATTGTGGCTTAGGGCAAACGCACTAGTTCCATCCCAGAACCTCAAAGCAAGGTCAGGGCCCATGTAATGGATCTCCGGGCCAGGGGCGGGCAGACTAGGCGCACCGAGTTATCCCCGGAGGTGAGTGGTGGCTGCCAGGCTCTGGGGGGCAGCAGGAGGGCCGGGCTGGTCCCCACGCACTGAGCCCGGCGCCTGCAGCCAGCAGAAGACGGAGCTGCCGGTGACGGAGAGCGTGCAGACCATTCCACCGCCCTATGTGGTGCGCACCATCCTGGTGTACAGCCGGCCTCCGCGGCCACCGCAGCTGGCCCTGACGGAGCCCGTGAAGGTGGGCGGGGCCTCCCGCGGCAGGGGTGGGGTCTGGCGGCCCCACTTCCCAGCTGACGCCCTGTCCTTTGCAGAAGATGTTCCAGTGCCCCTATTTCTTCTTTGACGTTGTTTACATCCACAACGGCACAGAGGAAAAGGAGGAGCCGCTGAGCTGGCAGGTGAGAGCCAGGCGGGGGTGCTCGTACAGGGCCTCCACCTCCACTTGGAGCGCTGGGCCCGGGGGTTGCTCGTTCAGTCATTCAGCGACCATTGCCCCTGTGTCTGCTGTGAGCTGGTGGAGACCGAGTGCAGTAGGCACCGTGGGACAGTGGTTTGAAGAGCTTGTTGGGCCCCGTTGCCCATCACCGCCCCCCTCTGACCCCCCCCCATCCCCCCCAGCTTCCCTGCCTCCTCCTTGGCTTCCTGCTTTGCCCTTGCCTTGGCCCTGGCCCACAACATGCTCCCCCCACCCCCGCGTTGAGGGCCACCCACACACCAGCCATGACTAGGCTGTGGCCCCTCAAATATCTGTATGAACATGGGCCGTGGAGCCCAGCTCCCAGTTAAGAGAACCTGCCCTGCAGTGCTGTCCTACTCAGACATCATCATCTTGGGCCGGAGATGTATCTGTCGCTCAGTCTTTCCTGAGGCACAGGGGCTGGTATAGGGCTCTTGCGGAGATCCCTCCCTGTGGAGCGCCTCCTCCATACCCACACAAGCATATCGTTGGCTCCAACTGTTTATCTCCACTTGAGGGAGAGTCAGGAGGTCTTTGCTGTCCTCCTCTTGCTAGGCAAAGGTGCCCAAAGCTGGCCCCGTGACCCTGTTTCCCATCTCACCAGGAATCCGGACGCTAATGCCAAGCGGGCATCTAGATTGGTGACTAGCCAGGTGTGATGGCGCACACTTGGGAGGCGGGAGGCTGAGGCAGGAGGATCAGTGCGAGTTTGAAACCAGCCTGAGCTATAAAAGTGAGCTCAAGGCCAGCCTGAACTGCATAGCGAGACCCTGTCTCAA
>PVKN010003761.1:18179-36045 GCA_004027915.1 Capromys pilorides | reverse complement strand
GTTTTACAAAGCTGGCAGTTTTTAAATTTACTTGGAGCAACCTCTGCCTTTGCTATTAGTTTATGTCTGATTTTAGTAAATGCATATAAATCAGAACTATATTCTTTTTTTTTAAAAGCCTTTCTTTTTTTTAATATAAGATTGCATTTTTAATATTTATTATTTGTATTTATTTATATTATGGCCGGCTCAGCCTGCCCTGGGGGTGGGGCTGGTGCAGCATGTGATGCTGGGGGTTGAACCGCGGTCCCTGTAGCTGCTTAAGCTTTCCTAAGCAGGCACTTTAGACCGCCAAGCCGTCTCACTGGCCCAGAGCTAAACTCTTATTTTGTGTCTTTTCACCATTTTGTTACATGTTCAACAAGCAAATGACAGCCGCATGCTTAGGAGATGCTCCTTCCTCATGGCTGCAGTTCTTTCCCACTTTGGTGTTGTCTGACCAGCTGCGGAAATACTGTGTATGAATTCCTTTCCCCTTTTGTGTCTTTCAGAAGCTTTGCACCGCCCCTACGGTTGTGATGTTGAATCCCAGGCACTGAATGAAGCCATCAGGTGGAGCTCCAAGGAGAACTTACTTGGAGCCACTGAGAGTGACCCTAATCTCTTTGTTGCACTTTATGACTTTGTAGCAAGTGGTGATAATACACTCAGTATCACTAAAGGTGAGGCTTCTGTGTAGCATCCTCTCACTTTCTAGCTTTCATAGCGGTTAAGAAATGAAAGAGAGGGCCAGCCAAATAGCTCAGCAGGTTAAAGCGCCTGTAAGCAGGCGCAGGGCAGGGGCCAGGCTTTAATTTCCGGGCCTGCCATGCTGGCCCTGTCCCCGGGGTGTGCTGAGAGGGCAATGGAGACTGGGCGTGGTGACATGAGCCTGTATCCCAGGTCTTGTCTTGGGAGGCTGTAAACAGGTGATCACTATGAGTCCAATCTAGTAGTGAGACCCTGAACACCCTGTAGACCCTTCCCTAAAATACCAAAAAAAAAAAAAGCCAGTTTTGGTTTCTGCCACTGACTGAAATTTATTATTTTTTTAAATGTATTTGGTATAGGGTCTCACTACACAGCTTGGACTCATAGTTGGTCCTCCTGTTTTCAGCCTCTCCAGCGCTAGGATTACAGGCATGTGCCACCACACCTGCTCTTGGGGGTCCGCGCTGCATGTGGTACTGAGGATTGAACCCTGGTCCCTGCACTTGCCTAAGCAGGTGCTTAGTCCACTGAGCTATCTTGCCAGCCCCACTGACTGAAATTAATTGGGTGGCTTATGCCTGGAAGCTTATATTTTTTTTCTTTTTTACCTTGTATAGAATACTGCCCTATAAAGTATAACGCTTACTTTTTAGGGTTTATTACAGATAAAATGAATTAAAGTACCTTAGATAAAAATTCCTAGTCTCAGAATTATGTACTATATGTAGTACACTAACATTCATCTACCGCTAAGGTAAGACTTATTGTACATCTGTTCTGGTTGAACTGTGTCTAAGAGGAGTCAAAGTGCCAAGCCCCAGTGCCACTCATAAGTGCTTGTGTGAACTGACTGCCCATATGAGAACTGTTCATTACCAAGTTCACAGTGATATTAAGAACTTAACTCAGAATGTAAAGCAACTATATCATTAAGCACACAACTATTTTGTTCTGTAAATATTTTCAGTTTTGGAACTTGATTTTCTGCACAAAAGAAGTGCACTGACCTAGATCTAAATGTCTACTGTTTTTTTGTTTCTAAGGGTTAATGAGCGAAATAGTAAAAAAAAAAAAGGGTTTCTCTTATAATAAAAAGAGTAAGTAGTAGTTTATTTCAGTGACAAATTCTTTAAAAAGGCCATACTAAGACCATTACCAAGTAAAATCACAAAGTATTATTTTGAACAAAGATGGAAAGAGTAGGGGCTGGGAGATAGCTCAGTGGCACAAGTGCTTGCCTGGCAAGTGCAAGGTCATGAGTTTGAACCCTGGTCCCACAAAAGAAGACAAGCTTTTCTTCACTTGACATATTACTCTTTTTAGAAAAGTCAGTCAGATTCATCAAAAGCAGAATTCCTCAAAACTGAGTCTCTTAAAATGAAGTGTAGTTATGTCCACATTAGTATGATTGTATGTATGCATATGCCAGGAGTTTCAAAGACGTGGCAAAAGTAAAACTATATTATCGTCTGGTATCAACTTTATTTAAAGATTTTGAATAGTGTTGGAGTAGGGATGTGATAATATGTGTGTAGCCATAGAGATTATTAAGTCAAAGGCATTAAGTTTGAGGATAAAACAAAAGACCACTGGGTACGGTGGTGTACACCTAGAATGGCCAGAGGATTGATGCAAATTTGAGGCAGGCCTTTGCTACATAGTGAGTTCAAGGACACCCTGAACTACAAGGAGACCCTGTCTCAAGATTAAGAAAAAGGGTCTTCACAGAATTACTCTGCTGAGCTTGTGATGTAGCTCAGCTGCACAGCTCCGAGCTGCCTTGCAAAGCATGAGGTCATGAATTCTATTTCTCAGATAGAAAAAAAAAAAGCTCTGCTGTGTGTCTTTTTGGACAGCAATGGACTCTGCTTTGCCTTGGCTGAGTTATCAGTGAAGAAATTTGCAAAGTAATAAATCAAAATTGAGTATAGTTTTCTTTTTGGTGTTTTCCGAGATAGCTCAATCACCAAGGAAACATTAATAAAGAAAATCTGTTGTTACTTACCAGTTATGGTAATTAATAGCATACTGCTGAAGAACTGGGATTCCCTTCATCTTGTGGCCAACCTTGGCTTCTCTTAAAATCCCTGAAATGCCAGATTTTCATGCTGGGTTTTTCTTATTATAAAATGATACAATGTTGTTGGGCGTAATCCCAGCACTTGGGAGGCTGAGGTAGGAAGATTAATATGAGTTCGAGACCAGCCTGGGCTACAAAAGTGAGCTCAAGGCCAGCCTGAACAGCACAGCAAGACCCTGTCTCAAAAAGATAAATAAATAAATAAATAAATAAATAAATAAATAAATAAATGATATAATGTTAAATATATTTTATAATTTTAAAAGACAGAATATATTCTAAAATTAAAACAATTTCAAGTTGATATTTGCTTGACATAAAAAGAGAAATTCTGCTGGACACTGTGGTGCAGGCCCATAGTCTCAGATCCTTGAGAGGCTGAGGCGAGAAGATCATGCCAAGCTGTGTTGTCAAGGCAGTTTTGAGGCTAGTGTAGGCAACATAAATGAGATCTTGTCTTTAAAAAAAGAATATCAAGTTCTTTTTGGATTCCTCTGCTAAGAGCCTCAACATTTGCCTCTTTGCTAGCTATTGCCCTATTTATTTCCATTTCAGTAAAGATAAAAGCTCCTGGGCTAGCCAGATAGCTCAGCAAACTAAAGTGCCTGCTTAAGCAGAGAACAGCTACTGGGCTTTGATCCCCAGAATGCTGTGGTTGTGCACATCTGTAATCCTAGCGCTTGGGAGGCTGAAAACAGAAGAATCACTGAGTTTGATCTGCATAGTGAGACCCTGTACTAAATGCCTGTGTATATACATACGTAAGAACAATTAATGCTAAAATTTTAGACTGGGCAGGGTGGTGTGCACCTGTAAACCCAGCACTTGGGAGGCTGAAAACAGGAGGATCACTGTGAGCCATCTGTGTAGTAAGACCCCGTAGACCCTATACTAAATACGTAAAAGAAAACAAAGAAGAGTAGGAAAAGTTATTGGAAGAAAGGAATGGAGAATAGGAGTAACTTCTGAGAGACAGGAGGGGTCCTGAATGTGTTGCCAATAAGTCCATCTCTCAAAGGAAAAGCAAAATCATGAAGTGGGTACAATGTGGGTCAAAATTATGATTAACCATTAAGCTTGCAAGTGTAATCACTTAGGTAATATTGCTCTAATGATAGGAAGGCTGCATGGGTGATATCATTAACCTTGGTCCATAATGTATAGTCCTGGCCTTGTCTTTGGTCTTACAGACTTAGTTTTAGTGCTAGTCTTAATGGTCTTAATCTTAGCAGGTGAGAGAATGGCCCAGTCCTAATAGAATAATAGGAAATCTCAAAAGGGAGATGCCAGTAATCCCGAACTGCTTTCCATCCCTTTAGGAAGAATGTAACTAGCCATTGTGACTTTAATCTTCAAAAGTGCCTTAGCCACAGTTCTGTCTTTTGCCCTGACTCCTTTGGGGGCCTAGCCCTGTCTGACTGCCCACTCTTATTTCTGCCTAATTTAGCTTGTCTGTGTTAGCCTATAATTATCAGTTGTGTTTAAGGACATAACAATATAGGGCCAGGCAGATAGCTGAGAGGATTAAAGTGCTTGCTTAGGCAAACACAAGGGACCGAGGGCGTGTGAGGGGTGGGGGTATTAAATCCGAAGCCACCATGCTGGCCCCCTTGTAATCCTAGCATTTAGGAAGCTAAAAAGCAAGAAGAATCACTACAAGCCCAGTATGTGTAGTGAGACCCTGTGGACCTTGTACTAAATACATTAAAAAAAAAAGGAAACATCTAAGGACATAGCAATATTAAAAAAAATGCATTCACAAACTTAGTCTTTACTTTTAGTCCTTACAAATTAATACAGAAAAGCTGTAGAGCAACAGGTTTATTTTCATTTTTCTAGTAAAGTTCTTTTCATTTCCATAAATATAGTTGGTAGAATATACATACAAATGCATTTTTTTCAGATTTTTTTTAAATTTTATTTTAAAGAGTAAAAATAGCAGAAACAAAGATAGAAAAACAGTAACAAGCAAGAGTACATATAGTACAGAATTTCAGAACAAGAAACAAATGCATGTTTTTTTTTCATATCCAGACATCTCAGATGAGATATAAGCAGGGATGACAGAAAGTAATTCTATGGTAAACATTCCTGTAGCCATTAGAAAAAGATAGGTGGCTACCAAGATTGAGTTTTTCCTCTGTAGTATTTGCTGGTAACTTGTAATTCTGATAGATTGTTTTGTTTTGTTTTGTTTTTTTCCTGACTCTGAGGAAATGGTATGGACTCATAGGAAGATTTGCATCTCTTGGAGATAAGAGCCAAGGCATCACAAGGATCCTTAGATTAACATTATGTATTTCTAGTAATACCTCTTTTGCTTTGTTTTGCTCAGAAGCTTCCAATCAGGGCAAAATGTATATTGAAGTCTAAACTTGATGTTGACCATGTCAGTAGAAAAACAAAGGACACTGAAGTTGACAGCAAAGATACACTACGTGACTTTGGATTTGGACTTCAACTTCAGAGACAGCTTCCCTTTCCACAAGCTAATTTTAGAGGAATGGGTGGGAGTGATTCATTCTTTGGAGATTGAGCAGGAAAAACATACTCTATTATGAACTGTGCCTATTTTAAAACTAAGTCCTGGAAATGAGTGTTTTAGGAGTCCTTACTGCTCACCCCTTGCTTCAGGGAACACTTTTCTTCCAGAAAGCATTTATTGAAACTTTGGTCTGTGGTTTTGTTTGTTTACAGTAATAGTTTTGTTAGCTGCTCCAAGGGATTTTGTTTTTGGTGAGGGATTTTTTTGTTGTTTTGGGTTTTTTTGGGGGGTGGGGTATTGTTTTGAGGCAGGGCCTCACAATGTAATTCATGATGGCCTTGAACTCACTATGGAGCCCAGGCTGGCCTTGATCCTCTTGCCTCAACCTCTCAATTACAGGCATGCTAGGATTACAGACAGGTGCCACCTCTTGACTGCAAGGTGCATTTAGAAGTAACTTTGTGTTTCACATATCACTAATTCTTGACTATTGTTAATGTTGAACCATATAAGCCTATTTTTGTTTTTGTTTCTGTTTTTGAGGTAGGGTCTTGCCATGTAGTTCAGGCTGGCTTTGAACTCACTTTGTAGTCCAGGCTGGCCTCAAACTCATGGCAGTTCTGCTGCTACAGCCTCCTGAGGGCTGGGATTACAGGTATGTACCATCACACCCAGCCCCATGTAAGCTATTTTGAGAAACAGTGAATTTTATTTTTTAGCACAACTGTTTTCTAGTCATTTCAGTAATTTTTGTATGCCAAACATTTTCTGAGAACATTTTTAAAGAACAGTAAATGCCAGAAAACCGTTTCTGACTATATTCATGCAGTTTAAGGCTTTTAACTAAAGAGATCAATGAGGATATGGTGAGCAATGAATTTTTTGTTTGTTTGTTTAAAAGAATTGGTGGCTGGGTGTGGTGACAAATGCCTGTAATCTCAGTAATTGTGAGGCTAAGGCAAGAGAATCGTTGCCGTTCAAGACCAGCATGGGTTACAAAGTAAACCCAAAGCTACCCTGAACTACATAGCAAGACCCTGTCTAAAAAGGATAAAAAATAAAGTGAAATAAAATTGGGGTCTAAAAATCTTTGATTCATTGAGTTTATAGTTTGGCTTTACATTGCATCCATTTGAAGTAAAAGTTTAACATCTTTCCTTTCATTCTATGACTTCACGGCTAGGTGAAAAGCTTCGAGTCCTTGGCTACAACCAGAATGGTGAATGGAGTGAGGTTCGCTCTAAGAATGGACAGGGCTGGGTGCCAAGCAACTACATCACCCCAGTGAATAGCCTGGAAAAACATTCCTGGTACCATGGACCAGTGTCGCGCAGTGCAGCCGAGTATCTACTCAGCAGCCTAATCAATGGCAGCTTCCTGGTGCGAGAAAGTGAGAGCAGCCCCGGGCAGCTGTCCATCTCGCTCAGGTACGAGGGGCGTGTGTATCACTACAGGATCAATACCACCGCAGACGGCAAGGTAAGAGCTGCAGTCGCTGGGTGTAGACTGGCTGCTCTGTAGAAATGGTGCTCAGATTGACTAAAGTAGACCGTAGTTTCTAATGTTCAACATGAAATAAATATTTGCTTTGTGAGCTTAGGCTATTTGGCATGCTAGAGAGATTATGCTCTTTTCAAAAGCAGAACAGCAATTTAAATTAAAAACAAGTATATTAATTTAAAAATAAGCTAGAGGGCTAGGTATATAGCTCAGTGGTACAAGTGCCTTCCTGGCAAGTGCAAGGTTCTGAGTTCAATTCCTGGTACTAAAAAAAAATTAAATAAATAAAGATAAGCTAAGGAGCTAGGCAGATAGCTCTGTGGCACAAGTGCCTGCCTGGCAGGTGCAAGATCTTGACTTCAATCCCTGGTCCCGCAAAAATAAAAATAAAAAAAGCTAGATTTGAAGGTAATGAGGGAAACTTCTATACAAGTAGCTGTTCTAATCATCACTACCTAACCATTGAGATATACATTCAATACATTGATTTAGAATTTCCAAATTAACCTTATAGTTGAAACTTAGAATGAGCTTTAATAAAAAGCTCACAGAATAAGAATTTAGACTTCTTGAGACTGGTGTTGATCATTAATTTATATAAGTAGATCATTGAGTTATTTAGCCATTTGTATGCTGAGAAGACCAACCATCTGAGAATGAATGTGTTATAGTAGAACTGTTATACTTTATAAATTATAAAGCCTGAGCTTCTGTCAGCTTGTATTCTGTTTAACAGTAATTTAGGTTGGGTCCTTCTTTTCTATTTTCCCTTCGATGTGGTGCATCATAGGGAGAAAGAATGAGCTTCGGAGCAAGCGTTGTTTAACTTTGACCTTACATAAGCTTCAATTTCCTTATGAAATCCCACTTTCATCAAGTTGTATAGAGATTAAATGAGATTATTTCTGTGAAACATAACTGCAGGCACAAAGTAGGACATATGTAGATTACTAGTTCTCACTCTGCTTTTCCAACGTCATACGTACCTGTGTTGCCTCATGGCTTAAACAGAATCAGTAAGTTATAATGTAAGAGAGACTCAGCAGTTCCAACAGAAATGACACATATGTGTGCCAGAAGACGTGTACAGGAATGTTTATAGCAATAGGTAGCACAAGTTGGAAACACCAAAACATCTAAGAACAGTAGAGTGGATTAATAAATTGTGTTACATTTGGCCAGGTATGATGGTGGACGCCTGCAATCCCAGCACTAAGAAGGATGAGGCGGCCAGATTGCTATGAGTTCAAGGCCAGGCTGGGCTACAGAGTGAATTCCAGGCCAGCCTGATCTGTATAGTGAAACCCTCTCAAGAAGACCCCCCCCAAGAAAAAATTGTAGTGTATTCATAAAATGGACTCTCTAACAACAGAAATGAAGATACAGTTCAACACAAAACACCACAGGAAAAGCTGTGGCCTCCCAATTGCCTACTTCTAGAAAAAACTTTTTGTTGGAATAGTCACATTTGTTTATGTATTAAATTCATGGCTATTACTAGGCAGAGCTGGGTAGTTATAATAGTACCTTATAGCCATAAACCATTAGGATTTGCTGGCCCTGATATAAATGAATCTCAACCATATAAAACTGATTGAAAGGAGTTGTTAATTGCCAGGGAGTTGGGATGTGGGGTTAATTGCTGATAAGCATAGTTTTCTTTCTGAGGTGATGAAAATATTCTGGAGATTAAATAGTGATGGCTGGACAGCTTGGTAAATACACTAAAAACCTACTGAATTGTTCAATTTAAAATGGTGAATTTTATGTTGTATAAGTTATATATTGCAGTAAAAAAAGTTGAGTGAAAGAAGACCTCAAACAGTTCATATTGATTTCATGGTATATGGTACAAGCATAGCTAATCTAAGATATTAAAGATGAATATAGAGATTACCTTTGCAGGAGCAAAAGGCTTTGGGTGCAGGGGTGTCTGGGGTGCTGGTTGTGTTAAATCCTTGATATTTATATATATACATGCAGAATTTATCTTGAATCATCATTGACTCTCCGTTTATGAATCATATACTTGTGTGTGCATGATAGAACAAGTTTTTTTTTTTAAAAAAAAGCTTCCTTGGAAGATACATCTAAAGACTACTTACTTTACTCTTCTTGTTGCTTATTACAAATTAACTATTTTGTTGTTAATAACCCTCTGAGGTCCAATTCTGCCTCTTTTTTTTTTAAAGGTCTGCACATTCAAAAGTACACTAAATAAAAATTATAATTAAACAAAATTGTAATTACCCTACTAACCGCCCTCAAAATCTAAACCAGTGGTTAGTAATTTATGCTTCTGCAACATTCTTAGGTGGTATTTCATTAACTTTTATAGTATATACCAATCACTGTCATCTCCTTTAATCAGATGTTCACTCTACTTCTCTTACGTGCTTAAATTCTATAGTCCTGTTACTAAGAAACTACTTAGAGATCAATGAGTTTGATGATCCAGAGAGAAAAATTGAAAGCCGCCCCCCACCCACAAGTATGAGTTCTCTTAGGGAAAATAGGAAGGGTGGTTTAAATAAAATTTAGCTAAACACTCTGGGAAGATAAGAAAGGAGGATTGCAAGTTCAAGCCTAGCCTGGGCAGTGTGGCAACATACCGCGACCCTGTCACTAAATGAAAAAAATAAAAATAAAAATAAAAAGAAGGATGTAGTTCACAGCAGAGGCCCTGGTTCAATCTCCAGTATGGCAGAAAACTAGCAAATTTTGTTTCCTCTTGCTACCATCATTTAACTATTTACCTCCTGCCTTTGTATCTTCAGGCCAGTGAAATAAGGGCTTTTTGCTGTTTTTTGAAAATGGCTAATTCTTTTCAAGTTGTTTAGCGTTTTTTCCTTTTCTTGTCAGGTGTATGTGACTGCTGAGAGCCGCTTTAGCACCTTGGCAGAGCTTGTTCACCATCATTCCACAGTGGCTGATGGGCTGGTGACAACATTACACTACCCAGCACCCAAGTGCAATAAACCAACAGTCTATGGTGTGTCCCCCATCCATGACAAATGGGAAATGGAACGAACAGATATTACCATGAAGCACAAACTTGGGGGCGGTCAGTATGGAGAGGTTTATGTTGGTGTCTGGAAAAAATATAGCCTTACAGTTGCTGTGAAAACATTGAAGGTGGGTTGCTGAGAATTACAGTTTTCAGGCATCTTTTTGTGTGTGTGCTGAATCACTTGGAAATAGCAGTATGCCCTTTAACTTTGGGGACTTTCCACCCACTGGTGCCAGCCATCAGCAGATCATGATGATTAACCTCACTGTCTTCAGTAATAATGCAGCAGTAGATTATTCACTGCGATGCAGTGAGACCTGTATGTGGGAAGGGTTTGTCTCTGGAGGTTGTCAATGTAGATCTTAGGAGGATTTTAGAAGCACATTATGTTATAGAGCAAAACAAGCTGTGTGGCTTCCTGAGAATGACCCCGCTGGACAGAAATCTTTATGCATTGTCTAAGAATCATGGGTGCCTTCTTACTGTGTTTGTCTTCCTGCCTCATGCTCCTCCTGTTTCCTTGCTATTAGATCACTTCTTGTTCTTAAATTCACAGAAATCCTTTTCCTGACACTGCCCTGTCTCTTCCTTAAGCATTCTAGTATCAGATTACAAGGTTGTTTGCCAGGCTTCATTTCTTCCACTCTGGAGGCTTCCATGGCCCTGCCACAGCTTCTGTTCCCTTGTGACCTACAGGGAGCAGAAGATCCATAGGCGAATTGCAGGAAACCAAACATGACTCAGTCCAACCCCAGCTGCACTAAGTAGGTTGACACAGCAGACATTACCTCCTTACAAAAATGGCCAACATCACATCACTGGAAAACAACCCAACTAAAGATAGCTTCTTACCAGCAGCAAAGCTTCTCCATTCTATCTATCTATCTATCTATCTATCTATCTATCTATCTATCTATCTATCTATCTATCTATTATGTATTTGGTGCAGGGTCTCACTACACAGCTCAGACTCAGTGATCCTCCTGTTTTCAGCCTCCCCAGCGCTGGAATTACAAGCATGTGCCACCACACCCAGACTCAGTCCTTTCTCAGCACGGCTGGGGGCTGGACCAGCAGAATGTGTGCTGGGGATAGAGCCCCAGTCTCTGTGCTTGCCTAAGCAGGCACTTAGTCTGCTAAGCTATCTCACCAGCCCTGTTCTTCACTCTGTTTAACCTAACTCTCAGCACAAGAAAAGGAACATGAAAAATATGGCAACAAAATCCTCTAAAGGCTCCCAACTCTTTCAAAATGGACCCAAGGGGCACTGATGAAGAGTCAGATATCAAATTGCTGAGCTGTACAAAGTGATCAGAGAAGCAAGTGAAGAAAATCAGTGAACTCAAATTATCAAACAGGTAGAGGAACTAATAAATTGGTCAGTGTAGTTAAAAAAGAGCCACATGAGAAATTGCAAGAGCTAACCAAAACTATTTGGTATAGCTCCTGCCTGGTAAGCTCAGAGCCCTGAGTTTGATTTCCAGTACCTCCTTCCCCCCCCCACCCAAAAAAAAAAAAAAAGAGAGAAAGGAGTATTCTGGAGCAAAAATATTCTGTTGAATATAAGAATAGCAAAAATTACCTATGTGAGGAAAGAGTGTCGGATTTAAGGCAGATTGGAAGCACAACATAGTATGTTCAGAGATATCTAGAAAGAAAAAGCAGTGGCTATTAGATAGTACTGAGACTGTCCTAAGCCAATTGAAGTTAAGAGAAAAATTAGAGAGTAGCACACATAGAATGAAAAGTCAGCTTACAGATATCATAGCAGAAAACAAAGTCTGATTATTTACATGTTCAATATCACATATGAGTTATATGGCACTCCAAATAATTGTGAAAAGAAGTTCCTCACAGCACATAGTAGTAAAAAATCCTAGAAATCCGAAATGAAAACAGTCTTCGGGCTGGGGAGATAGCTCCATGGCACAAGTGCCTGACTGGCAAGTGCAAAGTTGTGAGGTTGAACCCTGCCCCCGCCCCCCAAAGGAAAAAAACAGTCTTAAACTCAAGAAAAACAGTGAAATCACTTATAAAGATAAATCTGAAAAAAAAAAATCTGTTAGGAAGAGAGCAGATTTTTCAACAGAAATTTTAAAAGCCAGGAGAGCTTAAAGTGTTTCCAGCCCTAAAAGAAAATACCTTTCAACTTAGACTAATATGTCGTCCAAAACTACCTTTCAAAATTGATGGAGAAATAGATCATAGCACCCTGAAACTAGAAATCTTAGTTCTGAGGGAAACCACAGAAATTTTGCATTCACCTGGATATAAATTAACACATTCTTGAATACTCAGTGGAGCATACAGAAGAAATTAAGGAAAAAAATTGAATAATGTCTAGAATCACAACTGTAATGCCATACTGGGCGTGGTGGTACATGCCTATAATCCCAGTGCTTGGGAGGCTGGAAACAGGATGACTACAAGTCCAGTCTGTGTAGTGAGACTCCGTAGACCCTATACTAAATACATTAAAAAAAACCCAATAATACCAGTACAAAGTATCACGATCTATGGGACACAAAGCAATCATAGGAGTGAAGTTTATTGTCATGAATGTTCACCTTAGAAAAGGGGAGCAAGCTAAAATAACCTAATGATATGGGTGAAGGTGATAGAAAAACAAGAACAGTCCAAACCCAACCCAGTACAGTGAAGGAAATCAGAAAGATCAGAGCACAGAGTAATAAAATTGAGACTAATAAATGCAATACAAAAACATTAATTAAAGAGCTGTTTCTTTAAAAAGAATAAACAGAATAGGTAAATACTTAGCCAAATTTAAAAAAGAAGATCCACATCAATAAATTAGAAATAAATGGCTGGGTTTGGTGGTACATGCCTGTAATCCAACCAGTTGGGAGGTGGAGCAAGGAAACGCACAAGTTCAAGGCCAGCCTATGCCATATAGCAAGACCCTGTCTCCAGACAAAGAAAAAAGAGACAAATCACAGTGGAGAACACTGCCCAAATCCAGAAGATTAGTAGTAAATACTGTGAAAAATTATATTACAACAAAGTGAATCTAGAAGAAATAGATTGCTAGATAGAGCTTGAATTGCCAAACTTGAGCCAAGAGGACATAAAACCCATGAAGTCAAACAACAGATAGTGAAGTTGAAGCAATAACAAAAAATCTACTGACCAGAAATGCCAAGCACCCAGTGACTTCACCAGTGCATTCTAAAAGAACTTTGGAAAGAGAAAATGCCAAATGCGGGGCCGGCGAGATGGTTCAGTGGTCTAAAGCGCCTGCTTAGGAGGGCTCAGGCAACTGCGGAGACTGTGGTTCGATCCCCGGCACCACATGCTGCGCCAGCGCCACCACCAGGGCAGGCTGAGCCAGCCACAAAATGAATAAATAAAGAAGCAAACAAATAAATAAATAAATAATATTAAAAAAAAAAGAAAATGCCAAATGCCATGGAACTCTTGAATAAAATTAAAAGGGAAAGAGTACTTCTAAACTCATTCTATTTAGAATGAAAGTACAGGAAAGTACTGTTATCCTGATTCCTAAATTAGAAAAAGATCCAATTGAAAACAATTACAGGCCAAAATCTAAATAAATAAATAAATATGTGTGTGTGTGTGTGTGTGTGTGTGTGTGTGTGTGTGTGTGTAGTTTAAACATTTTAACAAGATACCAACAAATCACTCCCCCCAATCAAACGTCATAACCAAATAGGCTTTATCCCAAGGATTCAAGAATGGTTTAAAATGTGCAAATCAGTAAGTGTAAAACAAACATAAACAAAAATAAGGACAAAATCACATGAGCACCTCAGTACATGTAGGAAAGAAAACATTATTTGCTAAATACTCTTTTTATTTTTAAAGCTAAAAGTGTAGGATTGTGAGTTGATTCAAAGATTTAAAAAGGGGCGTCTTCTTTTTCTGTCTTATTATTTTTCTAGGAAGATACCATGGAAGTGGAGGAGTTCCTAAAAGAGGCTGCAGTGATGAAAGAAATTAAGCATCCTAATCTGGTTCAACTATTAGGTGAGGAAGCTGGAACCTTAGATTTCTTTAAAGATGTTTGTCCCTTAGCCCTTGTAAGAGACCAGTAAAATAACATTAAAAGTCAGTGGTAGAATGCTTACCACGTATGCACAAGGCCATTGGTTCAATCCACAGTACTGCCTCCCCCAAGGTTTTACTCAGCTCTGTTTCAAACATAAAAACTGTGACTTGTGTTGATTACAAAATATAAAACTCCCCAGTTTATGGCAATTACTGCAAATCAACGCTCAGGAGTATTTATAACAGTACCGAAGTACTCAATATAGCAGCACATATATTAAAACGGTACCAAGATTTAAAAAAAACAAATGTCACAAAACGTTCTCACAAAATATAGAGGTTATTTTATGATAGAAAGAAGCAGATTTAAAATTGTGACGACAACCATCGGTTTACCCAAGCAAGCAGCAAATACTGTTACTAAAATAGATTAATGGATCTGTTCAGGTCACAAAGAAACCTTGGACCTCTTTCAAAATGGGCCACTTTTTTTGGATGTTCTCATTACGCCAAACCATTTCAAAGGAAATAGTTTTTTGTTGGTATTTTTATAAGGAACTGTCATGTGTGAGTGAAGTCCTTGTCTATAGAAATAGTTAAACTTTTTTAAGCGTTAATGTAGGCGGGACCTTCAAATGCCGACTGTCAGCTTACAGTTGAGACTCATGGACATGTACGAACTCTGGAAATTGTAGTATTCTGGGCATCTTACAAAATTAATACAGGTAACCCTGCTTTTGCTCAAGTAGGCAAATGCTCAAAGGCATATGGATTT
Organism: Capromys pilorides; assembly: GCA_004027915.1. Classification (NCBI taxonomy): domain Eukaryota; kingdom Metazoa; phylum Chordata; class Mammalia; order Rodentia; family Capromyidae; genus Capromys; species Capromys pilorides. The sequence continues at coordinate 21,479 of PVKN010003761.1, read as the reverse complement.
TTAGAAAATAGTAAAATAGAAGCAAAAAATCCCTTTGACCAGCTCTTAGTTTTTACTATATTGCATATTATTTTCAAATAATGTGATGATAAGAAGGGGATAAAATTGCAGCTGAACTAGACCTAAACATTGTTAAATTATTCTCAGCCAAAGTGGTTTAGAGTATTTGAATAACCCGCTGTGCTGTTCATCTATCTGCTAGGTGTGTGTACTTTGGAGCCACCATTTTACATTGTGACTGAGTACATGCCATATGGGAATCTGCTCGATTATCTCCGTGAATGCAACCGAGAAGAGGTGACTGCAGTTGTACTGCTTTACATGGCCACCCAGATCTCGTCTGCAATGGAGTATTTAGAGAAGAAGAATTTTATCCATAGGTGGGTAAAACCTGATTATTACATGTGACTGAGTACAAAACCATCTTGTTTGACATAAAGATGAAGGGGAAAAAGCCTCAGTAATTTTTGGATGATTTAGGAAAGTCTCTATTTCACAGGGTGTGGTACAGTGTTATTTCCAACTTGTAAACTACTTTTTCTGATAAAAGTATTAATGAGAAACCTTTTTTATTTTCAGTACAGAAAACTGTCTCTAGTTTGCCCAGCCCTGTATCCAAGATGCTTTTTGCTCCATCTGGTGGCTGAATTTTAAAAGTAGCAATTGTTTTAGTAAGATGCTTAAATTCTTATAGAAAAGCATCTTTTGCTGCTCTGCCCTAATGTACTTATACAGAGAAACCCATTTTATAAAACCCTTGTTATTTTGGCATCACATAACTTTCTCTTGATGAATATTCTACAAACATAAATTAGTGGCTTTCTTCCATGTTAGTGATTATCATAAAATACTAATTTGTCAGTACTTAGCAGCTCTGCTTACAGCACAAAGAACTAAGAATGTGTTCGTGACCATTTTTCTTCTTGACTGAATAAAATCACATAGAGTTTTCTTTCCCACAGAGATCTTGCAGCTCGTAATTGCCTAGTGGGAGAAAACCACGTGGTAAAAGTAGCCGACTTTGGCTTGAGTAGACTGATGACTGGAGATACCTACACTGCTCATGCTGGAGCCAAATTTCCCATTAAGTGGACAGCACCAGAGAGTCTTGCCTACAATACTTTCTCAATTAAATCAGATGTCTGGGGTAAGATTGTAGGAGACTTTTTCCTACATGTTTTATTGTTTTGTTTTCTTACTTGTATTGTTTTCTTTTCTTCTTTCCCTGTCTTTCCCTCCTTTTCCTTTCCTCCCTCCCTCATTTCTTCCTTTCCCTCCTTCCTTCCTTCTGTCCTTCTTCTTCTGCATGTGCCCCTCTCATGCTTTTTCTCTTTCCCTAGTACTGGTGATTGAGCCCAAGGCCTTTACTCTGAGCTGTATCACCCTTTTCTTATTTTTTTTTGAGACAAGTTGTGTAGTCTGAACTTGAATTGGGAGTATTTTTGCCTTGGCCTCACAAGGTACTGGGATGATACGTGTGGACCACCACACCCAGCTTACGTTACCTTTATAAATGTCTTAATCTTTTCTCAGGGTGAAGACGGAGCCTTAAAATGTAGCTCAAGGTGGCCTTTAACTTCCTATGTTAGCCAAGGCTTACCTCAATCTCACAGCCATCCTTTTGATTTTTAAAAACCAAAAAAAAATTTTGAGAGACTGGGCATGGTGGCACACACCTATAATCCCAGTGCTTGAGAGGCTGAAAACAGGAGGATCACTATGAGTCTGATCTATGTAAGGACACCCTAGACACCCTGTACTAAATACCTTTTTTTAAGAAAATTGTATCTTTTTATTTATTTGATAACAGGGTCTGCTATGCAGCTTGGACTCGGAGTGATCCTTCTGTCTCAGCCTCTCCAGCTGTAGGATTACAGATGTGTGCCACCATGCCCATCTGTAAATCCCTTTATTCTTTGAAGCTTCCCTTTTACATGATGATCAAAAAAAGTATTTTTGGCTGGGCATAATATCACATGTGTATAGTCTCAGCTACTTGAGAGGCTGAAGCAAGAGGATTACTTGAAGCAACAAGTTCAAGACCAGTCTGGGCAACATAGCAAGGTCACTTGTCAATGAAAGTGTGTGCTTTCAAAAAGGTCACAGTCTAGATCGCAAATTGAATTACAGTTCTAATGAGTCTTTCTGTGTAGAGCTCACTACTTTTTACTTTACTTTAGGATTTATTGCTCATTTGCAAAGTACAGTGGTACAGAAAACTTTTCCAGGAAAGCATGACAGTTTGTCTTTGTAACTGGTCTTCTTTATACTGGTGAGAAGCAGAATGATTCAGTTACTGGACAAGTCAGGAAAATAGAAATAGTTACAGGAATCTAAGTCATTTTTTACTAGAAAGCACAAACTCAGAAATAATGGAAACATGACAAAATCAAGCATTTTTTTACTGTCAACTTTATCTGATTTTAAATGAATAGTTTTCTGTTTTACTCCTTGGATATGAGTTGACTTGGAAGTCATAAAATGGCAATCCAAGCACGCAGGAAGGAGACTGAGACAGGATGGTTGCCATCAGTGTGAGGCCAGCTGGGCTGTGAAGAGACCCTCTCTCCAAAAGCAAAACAAAACAAGTAAAAGATTATGAAACTGCACTGGCAGTGCTAACACTCACCCGTAACAGCAGGAGGCTGAGGCAGGAGGATCACCACGAATTTGAGGTCAGCCTGGCCTACATAGAGAGTTGAAGGCCAGCACAGGCTATATCACAGTAATCTGTCTCAAAACAAAAGCAAAATCAAGGGGCCAGGGAGATAACTCAGTAGAGTAAGTGCCTGTCTGGCAAGCACAAGGTCCTGAGTTCAATCCCCGGTACAATAAAATAAAACTAAAAACTCATTAACTCACTAAATAGAGCACGCGCGCGCATGTGTGTGTCTGGCTTAGCCTACCCTGGGGGTGGGGCTAGCATGACATGTGCATGTGGTGCCAGGGATTAAACTGTGGTCCCTGCATACTTGCTTAAGCAGGCACTTTGCTGTCTTACAGGCTCAAAGATGGTTCTAAGATTAGTTAGATTATGCTGCAGATTTTGTATATAATCACAGTGTATTTTCCCTCATTATAGTAAAATAAAAATTGGGGGTGCCGGCGAGATGGTTCAGTGGTCTAAAGCGCCTGCTTAGGAGGGCTCAGGCAACTGCGGGGACTGCAGTTCGATCCCCGGCACCACATGCTGCGCCAGCGCCACCACCAGGGCAGGCTGAGCCAGCCACAAAATGAATAAATAAAGAAACAAACAAACACAACAAGCAAACAAATAAATAAATAAATAAAAATTAAAAA
>PVKN010003761.1:0-18079 GCA_004027915.1 Capromys pilorides | reverse complement strand
GGGATGTTTACAGAAAACTGACTTGAGATGTTTTATAGCATTCCTATGGGAGACATCTTAGATAGTTCATGCTAAGAATTGGTAAAAGGGCCTGTTAATATTGTAACAGTGTTTGATTATGATCCAGAATTTTAAAGACAAGATATATGATTATATAAATAATAAATCACAAGAAACATTAGGCTCTGTTTTCTTAATCCCTTATGCAGCTTTTGGGGTACTCTTGTGGGAAATTGCTACATATGGAATGTCACCATATCCAGGTATTGACCTGTCTCAGGTCTATGATCTGCTGGAAAAAGGATATCGAATGGAACAGCCTGAGGGATGCCCCCCTAAGGTTTATGAACTCATGAGAGCATGTGAGTATTTCTGCATATTTTAATTTTGAAATACCAGCAAGTTGGGATGATTAGCAAAATTGGAAATACTTTGCCTCTTACTGGTTGTTAGATTAGATTTAACCTCATGACATTTAAATAGTTTATTATTGATCAGCCAGCTGGCATAGTGTATGATACACCATTGAGTCTTACTGAAACCCTAAAAATAGCTGTCTGTGGCCCAAATATTTATCTAGTTTCTCAAAAACATTTGTATAATAATAAGATAATAAGAACCTAGATTTGCGTACTAAGATGGGGGCTATTTTCAGCTACATAAGGATTGCTAAAGACTGGAGAATGCATAAAAGTAACTTCTATGCTAAGTACACAAAAGTGTTGGACTGCTGCAGATGAGAAGGTAGAGAGTTGAGTAAATTGCAGTTGTATTCATGCCTAACATTTTTATTATTTTCTCATTGAGCATTGGCATTTGTCAGGGTGAACTCAGTGTCTTTCTGATTCCCTATTAAGTTATGGATATGTATGCTTGATTATTATACAGTCATATGGGGCAGACTTTATCAAATTTGAGGACAAGTTTTTTTTATTTCATTTCCGTTTTAAAAATAAATCACTTGCCATTATAAAAGTCATTTCCTGGGTTGGGGATATAGCTCAGTGACATGGCGCCTGCCTAGCAAGCACAGGGTCCTGAGTTCAACTCCATTAGCAAAAAAATTAAAATCATTTCCTTGCTTCTCATCCTTATAGTAGAGGGAATGGGGAAGAAGGACCAGCTTTAGGAAGTGAGTTACTGTATTTCTGAGTCTGGCACTGAGAAGCACCTGCATTACCATCATAATGAATATAACTGTAACTAATAAGCATATAGCAGGGTACATGTACTTCATTGCTGGATGTATATAATTCTGGCCAGGAACTTTTAGTACTTGGTTTTATGTGTCATACAGGCTGGAAGTGGAGCCCTGCTGACAGGCCCTCGTTTGCTGAGACCCATCAAGCTTTTGAAACAATGTTCCATGACTCTAGCATTTCTGAAGGTGAGTATGTTAGCAGCTAGTGTGGGAGAGTGACAACTGCATTTCAAAGATGCTGAGCTCCTGCAGTTCGTGACTGCTCCAAGATTCCGCACTATTGTTCAGCCTCTGTTACTCTTATGTTTTTGCTTTTGGACCTTTTTGAATTATGTCTTATTTCTCTGTCTTGTATATTTAATACTGAAATTATATTTTTATTAGGAATTAGTTCATTTTCAAAAAAAGAGAAATTAATTCTGTCAATAAAGAACATTAATGTTTTGGTAGTTCTTTACATACTGTTTATGAGGAAAAGAGGAAAATTGTTGTAAACTTTTACATTCTTTCCAAATCTCATCAAGACAAAATCAAGTCACGAAAGTGTCTTACTTTTTACGCGTTGCTGGGACAAATACCTGACACCAAAAATGAAGAAAGGAAAGGTTTATTTAGCTCATAGTTACTGGAGGTTTCAGTCCATATTCGGCTGGCCCGAGGCTGAGTGGAACAGGGCAGAGAGCATCCAGTTCATGGTGGCAGAACAGCAACAATCACAACAGAGGCAACGGAACAACCAGGGGAGCAGAGAGCAACAGAGCAATAGTGTTAGTCTGTCTCTCTGTCTCTTTATATTACATTCAGGCTCTCTGCCTCAGCCTATCACCTTAGGCCACACCCATAATCCCAGAAGTACTCAGATCCATAATCCCATCAGTACTAAAACACATAATCCCAATGGATCATGACTCAAGTCTTAAACTCTAGAAGTCCCTGCCCCATGATTGCATGAGGCTTTGGGGGGACAACTAGACATAAACCATAGCTGAAAGCAGTGTGTAGGAATTTTATTTCTGGCAGTTTACTTGATGATATAACAGAAAATACAACAGTGTTCTTTGTAATATTAAAAAGCTAAGAACATGGGGCCGGCAAGATGGTTCAGTGGTCTAAAGCGCCTGCTTAGGAAAGCTCAGGCAACTGTAGGGACTGCAGTTCGATCCCCAGCACCACATGCTGCGCCAGCCCCACCACCAGGGCAGGCTGAGCCAGCCATAAAATAAGTAAATAAAGAAACAAATAAACAAGCAAACAAATAAATAAAAAATAAAATAAAATAAATTAAAAAAAAAAAAGCTAAGAACAACGACATCTAATGGGCTATTAACCATTATAACTATATAATTGAACATCTAAAATTTTTAATATCATTGATTAATATAATTAATTAATTGTACTAGGAGGGACGGAGGTTTAAAATAAATTCAACTATCAGCAAAGAAATATTTTCTTTCCTTCATAATTGAAAAGAGTAAATTCCAGTTTTAAAATATTTAAGAAGGAAATTACTCAAGTTGATTTTTGTCTGCTTCCCTTATTGATTTGTCAGCTAAGGTTACATCAGCTAAGAAAAAAGTGAACTATGACACCAGAGATTAATGAAAAATCCTTTCTTTCCCTTTGATAACTTTGCAGTTGTGGGGTCCACAAGATAGCTCAGTGGACTAAAGCGCCTGCTTAGGCAAGCTTAGACAAACAGGGAGCACAGTTGGATCCCTAGTACCACATGGTGCGCCAGCTGCACCCCAAAGGCCGGCTGAGCCGGCTAGAGTCTGAGCGTGTAGTGGCGCACACCTGTAATCCCAGTGCCGGCGAGGCTGAAATCAGGAGGCTCAGTATGAGTCCAAGCTGCATAGTGAGACCCTGTAGCAACCAAATACATTTTTTAAAAAAATTACACTTCTATAGGTTGAGGAGGTCACAGCTGGCTCTTAGGGACTGAGGGCACATGCCTCTCACAGCTCTGTCTTACTATTTTATTAAGTCAGTGCTAGAAATGGTGAACATCAGCCAGGGGCTGTCTTACTTTTTCGTCAACTTCTAATCTCTTGTGTCCTTAGTTTAGTATTTTCTGAAAAATGAAGCCTTTTTTGGGGGGTGTGGTAGTGCACACCTAAAATCCTGACATTTGGCAGGCTGAGACAGGGAGATTATATTATGAGTTTGAGGGCAGCTTGGGCTACATAGTAAGTTCAAGGCCAGCATGAACTACATGATAAGACCTTATCTCGAAGATAAAACAAGAATCCCTTTAGAGCACCAACACATGAATTTTTTTTTTTTTTTTTTCTTTTTTGTGGCTAGCTCAGCCCACTCTGGGGGCAAGGCTGGTGTGGCATATGGTGCCCAAACCACAGTTCCTGCACTTGGTCTAAGCTTGCCTAAGTGGGCTCTTTAAACCACTGATCTATCTCTCCAGCCCCAACACATTGATTTTTAGACTAATTTCAATTCAAAATTGTTTAAAGAGGGGCTGAGGAGATAACTCAGTAGAATAAGGGCTTGCCTGGCAAGCTCAAGGGCCTGAGTTCAATCTCTGGTTTGGCCAAAATAAAAAATAAAAAATTGTTTGAAGAAATTAAAAATTATTCAATGCATATTTTCATGATTTTTTTTAAAAAATGTATTTTGTGCAGGGTCTCACCACGCAGCTCAGATTTGTGGTGATGCTCCTGTTTTCAGCATCCCCATTGCTGGGGTTACAGACATGCTACCACGCCAGTTCTCTGTGGCAGCTCAGCGCACCTGGGGATGGGGCCAGTGTGGCATGTGGTGCGGAGGATCAAATCCTGGTCTCTGCACTTGCCTAAGGAGGCACTTAGTCCACTGAACTATCTTGCCGGCCCTTTCTTGATCATTTCATGTGTGACAGTCACTATACTGGGTCAAGAGACACAGATAAGACGGTGTCTTGTCTTGGTTAATTTTCCTGTTGCTGGACAATGGAATTCCTTACATCTGCAGCTTAAGGCAAGAGAAGTTTATTTGACATATTTCAGAGGTTTCAGTCCATGGCTGTAGGGTTCAAAGCAGAAAGAGTATGGCAGAAGCGCACAGCAGAGCAAAGGTGCTTACTTCATGGTGTCTAGGAAGCAGAGTGAGGACGCAGCACCAGCAGGAGATACACTCTTAAAGCATGCCTCCACCTAGACACTGCCAGAAGTGTGCATTATTACTCTTAATCCAGTCAGGTTGACGGTTGTAATTAGTGGTTGCATTCCTGTATTAAAAAGGATGCATTTATTAGAAGTAAGTGAAAGAAAACCAACTCAAGCTTTCATAAGCAATAAGAGGAAGTTAGTTTTATTGGCTCATAACCAAGCTGTGGAGAACAGATATGGTTGAAGCCGTGGACTCAAGTGGCTTTCCTTCACCCACACACTCACCCTCATCCAGTTATCCAGTTTCTGTTTACTTCTGCTTCTGCATTGATCATCCTTAGACTCTTCCAAGTGGAGTGGGACATAGTTGCCAGCATTAAGGTCTTTTTTTTTTAAGTTTATCTTTTTCTTTTTGAGACAGGGTCTCACTATGCAGTTCAGGCTGGCCCTGAACTCACTTTGTAGTCCAAGCTGTCCTCAAACACACAATAATCCTCCTGCCTCAGCCTCCTGAGTACTGGGATTGCACAAGTGTGCCACCATGCATAGATCATATCTTTAAAGCTCATGATCAGAGTAGATAGAAGTTGGCTCTAGCTGCTGTGCATCAGTGTGAGGTCAGTGTGGCTTGATTATGTGCCATCTACCTGTTCTTGTGAGGGGCTAATTTTTAAGATAACTACCAAAAAAATTGTAAAATAATTATGGAATTTTATAACTTAACTAATGCTGTTTACTTCATTTTTGTTCAGGAATAGATAGCAAAGTATGTCTTTGCCTCAGTAAAAACTGTACCACCCACAGCCCCAGGCTTATAGCAACAGTTTTTCAAGAGCCTGAGTTGTATTTTACCCTCTTTCTTTAGTGTAACATACAACCTAAAAATTAAAATAGTTGCAGACATTTGTCTACTTTCTTTACTCACTGAATAGGCACTTAGTAAATGAGGATGACTGTAAGAATGTAAAACAAAGCATATAAAAGCATGCTCAGCATCCCTTTAGAGAGGAGCCAGTCAAATCCTAACCAGATACTATGACTTGCCTACCACAGTAGCTACAATTGAAATCATACCCAAATATACTTGTCTTAGTTACTGTTCTCTCATCGTTGAGACAAAGTACCCAACATCCAAAATTAAGGAAGGAAAGGTTTAGCTCACAGTTTGTGGAGATTTCAGACTATAATCAACTTGTCATGAATAGTTCAAGGTGGCACAAGACAACAAAAGCAGCAAGAACAAAAGGCAGGGGAGAACAAACCTCTCTTTCTCCTTTATACTGTAAGAGCAAGCTGTCCTGCCACCAAAGCAGATGTAGCCCTCACACAATCTGCACAGATGAGGATTTTTACAAATTAAGAACCCTGGCTTCCTGCTAAGTCTTAGTTAAACTTCTACAGATCTCAAGTTGACGTAATGTATGAACCATTACAATCCACACTTTATCAACTGTGCAACCTGACACCTTTCTTTAAGTTCCCAAGAGTTTGCATGACTTCACCCCCATCTAGTGGTTACAGCTCCCATAGCTTCTCTCTTGGGCCAGCTTTGCTCCCTCCTTTTCCTTAGATGATCCATATTCCTGGCTTTTTCACTACTCAGCTTCTTAGGACTTCCGAAATTAAGGTGGAAGCCTTTTAACCTCATAACTCTTTCATTCTGCATGCATTTAAAACTAGCACTATGTGGATGATGCCAAGGTCTGTGGCCCTGTGGAACAGAAGCTAGAGTTTCTTCTGTCATGGCTGTAGGTATTGAGTGCCTGGATCACTGAGCACTTTGAATCCAATCCTATGATACATTTTCTATGCTACTGCTATGCCTGGTGCTTTGCAGCTTCTCAGAACAAAATCTCACCCTTGCAGTTTGGAGAATGTAGAGGTGAAGACTTTTGGTTCTTGTGATGCCCTCATGCCATCTTTTATATTCTCCTGTTCCTTTTCAGTAATTGAGATCTCCTCAGCTCTGTGTTTGCAGTCCACAGCTTTATTGGAACCACCTTTCTGGTTAGACTCACATTTTAAATCATCCTGCTGGGCTCTTTGCTCTTGATTTTAAACAGATCTGGTTAAAAGACCCCCAAGAATAGCCATACCACAACTTCAACATTCAGCTGCCTTGAAATTTTGTCTGCCAGATTAATTAGTCTGCCACCCTTAATCTTAGCTTCGGGCAAACTCTGGACATGAGCAAGATGCAAACAAACTTTTTGCCAGGCCATAACACACATTATCTGGAATCCAACAACTAATACAGTCCTTCTTCCAAGGAGAAACCTGGAAAGAAGCCTGGTCTTTAACTGTAAGATTTCTTTCAGCCTTCTGGTCTTCTGAGATCTGACTAGAATCTCCCTTACAGAACAGCCTATAGCATTTTGGCTCCACTCTCTCAGATAATATCTCTAAATCTTTCCAAATTCTTCCCATAAGCCATTTCCAAAGATTCTTGAACCACATGGTCAGGTACAGTCACAACAGTGACCCCACTCCTGGTACCAAATTCTGTCTTGGTTACTTTTCTCTCACTGCTGAGACAAAATATTGGACACCCAAAATTAAGGAAAGAAAGGCTTATTTAGTTCACAGGTTGTAGAGGTTTCAGTCAACGATCACCTGGTTTTAATACAGGGTGGCTCGGCACAGGAACAATAGTCCAAGGCAGCAGAAGACAGCAAAAGCAACAGGAGCAAAAGGGGTGAGAACAGGCCTCTTTTCCTTCCTTATATTGTAAGCAGGCTGTACACACCTGAGGGGCGTGGCAGGTGTAGCACTGACACAGTCTCTGTGCCCTCTTCTTGCACTGGATGAGGATGTTTACAAAATAAGGATCTTGGCTCCCTGCTGAGTCCCTTAGTTACACTTTTAAATTTCTCAAGTTGACACAATGTATGAACCATAATAATCCAGTAACATCCAATTTATACAGTCATGCAAAGCAGGACCTTTGGATAGTGGGTGTATAAATTCTTAAAGCCATTTTAGCAAGACTCAGTAAAACTTATTGCATGTGTACCCTGAGACCTACCAGTTCTCCATCTAAGTTTATGCAAAGCATATACAGAAACATCTGCAAACCTACAAATCATGCAGATGAGTATTATCATTACATATATTTAAAATGTACCAATAAAATTTATTAAAGGTGGGAAAAAAATAAGATCTCAGAACATATAAAGAGAACAGTTCCCAAAGCGCTGTGCATGGACTTTTCCAGAGAACTTCCACAGGTTCTCAGTAGGATAGGGTAGTCCTGATGTCAGCCTGAAGTGTGGGATCCTAGCACTGCCTCTTAGGACCCATGCATAGAAAGTTCTGGGGGAATTCCCTGAAGATGTGTACAGCATAACAGGATGCAGATACAATAAAGAATTTTCTGTCATCACTTCCACATGGTAGCCTACCCTGCTTTCCCCAGGGTGTGCTTTTATCTTTTTTTCTTTTTACTGAGCCCAAGTTCATAATGAAGAATCAGTTTTTCCCGCACTTTGCACTTTTAGTTTGTCTAGTAAACTTAGTCACTGTTTTAAAAAAAAAAAAGACATGTAGGCAAGTGTTCTTAGCCACATATTTTATACTCATTAACAACAGGAACCAACCTAAATATCCACCAAGACAACAGATGAATTTTAGTGTAATCACACATTTGAGTACTACACAGCAATGAGAAAGAAACCCTGATAATTGCAACATGTGCTTCTCCAAACATAATGCTTTGAAAATGAAGCCAGACAAAGGAGCAAATACTCTGTAATTCCATTTTTAATTAAAGGATGGCATCTCACACTGCTGCCCAGGATGACCTTGAATTCCTAGGTGTAAACAACCCAGCCTCACCCACCCAAGTAGCTGAACTACAGGCACGTTCTGCCTCATGGTGTTGCTGCATTTATATACTATTTTGCACTCCATTTCTTTCTCAATTTTATATTTTAACCTGTAATTTTATTTATTATTTATTTTTTTTGTACCAGAGGTTAAACTCAGAACCTTGCGTTCGCCAGGCAGGCATTTAACACTGCTGAGCTATCTTCCCAGCCCCCAGTTTTGTATCTTTTCTGAAAAGAAAAACGTCTTTATCATACAATTGTTGTTTTTATCAGTGCTGTTGTCTTTTTTACAGAAGTAGCTGAGGAGCTTGGGAGAGCTGCCTCCTCCTCATCTATCGTCCCTTATCTGCCCCGATTACCTATACTTCCTTCCAAAACTCGTACACTAAAAAAACAAGTGGAGAATAAGGAAAACATTGAAGGAGCACAAGATGCCACAGAACCTCCTGCTTCCAGTTCAGCACCAGGTAAGGGTCACTAGGCCTTAAATGTAAATGAAAATGGAAACTACTTAGTGAAAGAGTGCAAGACTGAGTTCTTTTGTGGTCATCTTTTCCGAGGACATTGTGGCATCATGTTCACCTTCCACCCTACTTCTTGATCTATGAGTCTAACATGTGACTCTGCCACTGCTCCATTCCCTCAGATTCAGGTTTCCAAATAGTTATAGTTCTGTAAGAACTTCCTCATCAAGCCTGATGATGGTGTGGCCAGGAGTGTTCATTTTTAGGGAAAGATTAAATACTGAAGTCATAAGCAGCAGATCACTCCACTCCACTTACCTGTATATCACATTTAGAATACTAACCACTGTAAAATGATAGTTACTCATTTCCTCTGAGTACTGCCAACACCTAGAACTTAATCAACAGTGATAGAACTTTTGTAATTCTACCTAAGCCATTCTAATGGTTTCATGTTTTGTCTTTCATATAATCGATTGCCCATTTTTCGTCAGGGTTCATTAGAAGTGCACAGACCAGTGGGTCCCCTGCCCTCCCTCGAAAACAAAGAGATAAGTCACCCAGCAGCCTCCTGGAAGATGCCAAAGAGACATGCTTCACCAGGGATCGGAAGGGAGGCTTCTTCAGCTCCTTCATGAAAAAGAGAAATGCTCCCACGCCTCCTAAACGCAGCAGCTCCTTCCGAGAAATGGAGAATCAGCCTCATAAGAAATATGAACTCACGGGTAACTTCTCATCTGTTGCTTCTCTGCAGCATGCTGATGGGTTCTCTTTCACTCCTGCCCAGCAAGAGGCGAATCTGGTGCCACCCAAGTGCTGTGGGGGGAGCTTTGCCCAGAGGAATCTCTGTAACGACGATGGTGGGGGAGGAGGGGGCAGTGGCACTGCTGGGGGAGGGTGGTCTGGCATCACAGGCTTCTTTACACCTCGCTTAATCAAAAAGACACTGGGCTTACGAGCAGGGAAACCCACAGCCAATGATGACACTTCCAAGCCTTTTCCAAGGTCAAACTCTACATCTTCCATGTCCTCAGGGCTTCCAGAGCAGGATAGGATGGCAATGACCCTTCCCAGGAACTGCCAGAGGTCCAAACTCCAGCTGGAAAGGACAGTGTCCACCTCTTCTCAGCCAGAAGAGAATGTGGACAGGGCCAGTGACATGCTTTCAAAAAAATCAGAGGAAGGTTCTGCTCCAACCAGGGAGAGACCAAAAGCCAAACTGCTGCCCAGAGGAGCCACACCTCTTCCTCTGAGAACCCACTCTGGGGACCCCGCCATTATAGAGAAGGACTCTTCAGGGGTAGGGGTGGCTGGAGTGGCAGCTGCCCCCAAAGGCAAGGAGAGGAATGGTGGGGCACGACTTGGGATGGCTGGAGTCCCAGAGGATGGAGAGCAGGTAGGCTGGTCTTCTCCGGCCAAGACCGCAGCCGTCCTCCCTACTACTCACAACCACAAAGTGCCAGTCCTCATCTCACCCACCCTGAAACATACCCCAGCTGACGTGCAGCTCATTGGCACAGACTCTCAGGGCAATAAATTCAAGCTCTTATCTGAGCATCAGGGCACATCCTCTGGAGAAAAGGACCGACCCCGACGGGTGAAACCAAAGTGTGCCCCACCCCCGCCACCAGTGATGAGACTACTGCAGCATCCGTCCGCATGCTCAGACTCCACAGAAGAGCCTCCTGCGGGACAGCCCGTGTCAGAAATGCAGGAAGGAGGCAAAAAGGCAGCTCCAGGGGCAGTGCCTGTAGGTGGGAAAGCTGGGAGGCCAGTGTTGCCTCCACCTCAAGTGCCTCTGCCCACATCTTCCATCTCGCCAGCCAAAATGGCCAATGGCACAGCGGGTACTAAAGTGGCTCTGAGAAAAACCAAACAGGCAGCTGAGAAAATCTCAGCAGACAAAATCAGCAAAGAGGCTCTTCTAGAATGTGCTGACCTACTGTCCAGTGCAATCACAGAACCTGTGCCCAATAGCCAGCTTGTAGACACTGGGCACCAGCTGCTTGACTATTGCTCAGGCTATGTGGACTGCATCCCCCAGACTCGCAACAAGTTTGCCTTTCGCGAGGCCGTGAGCAAACTGGAACTCAGCTTGCAGGAGCTGCAGGTGTCTTCCACAGCTGCTGGTGTGCCCGGGGCAAACCCTGTCCTTAATAATTTATTGTCATGTGTACAGGAAATCAGTGATGTGGTACAGAGGTAGCCACTGTCTGTCTGTTGGGAAGATGCACACATTTCTGAAGGGAGAGGGAAATGGACTTGTTTTCCTGTGTTCTTGTTTTCAAATTGAAAGACTGATACTTGAGTGTGTTTATGTGAAGTACTTCCAACCCCTGAGTTCTCACACTTACAGGTTCATCTCAAAAATAGCAAAAGCAAATCACAATTATAAAGGAGGTATAAATTGGGTGGGGTCAAGGCAGTGATGGATAAGGTTGGAAACTACACTGGAAAAGTGTTTCACCAAGAGAGAAATACAGCTCATCTCTACTTGGAACCATGTGAGGTGCTAGACTGGGCTGCTCCCAGTCATTCTGCACCACAGAAGAGAGTCTTGACCCGGGGCTCTGGGAGTACCAGGGGTGATTGTGCTCCCAATACCTAGCGGGTTTGGTGGACAGAAGTAAGGAAAGCTGGGACTACAGCAAGGGTTTGTTCAAGGCTTTTGGAAGCAGCTTCTTGGCCTTGCTTCCATCGGTCATTTACTGTGTAGTAAGAGCTGCAAGTCAGATTGCTAGACTATGAAATGGAAATATGGCCCTGTCTGTGTTTCCCGTAGTGTATTAGTTGGTTCAGGAAGTAAAGAATGCAGGGACATTTAGTCAGGATGATCGAAAGCTCCTTTTAAAATCTTATATTGGTTAGCAGTCATTTCTCCCAGTCTGGTATATTATTTTCTAATGGACCAGTATTTATTTTTGCTTATTGGTGGCCATCTGTAAACCATAGGTACAGGTGTCTCCTTGGAGTTCTCTGTCACTTTCTGGGCAGGCTGTCTTCCTTTATTTCTGGCAGCATTCAGGGCATTACCCAACGTTGACTTTGAAAATAGTCGCTACAAGTTCTTGTAGGGAAGTCTTTTTCTGACACCGTGCTCTTGCGTACTGACATACTGGCAGAGGCCTGTGTCAGGTACAGTACTGTACTCAGCTAATGATCCCTTTTTGAAACTGTATAGCCAGGTCCAGGGGCCTGTGACAGAGAGGAGAAGTTGGCTTAGTTACATGGCTGTTTCTCTGTTCTTTTCTTCTCATGTGGGTAGATAGTTGGGGAAGGCATTTTTTCTCCCTGTAAGCTTGAATTACCTTTTCACTATTCTCACATGCTTTTCTCCTCTCAAATTTCTGTTCCCCTGTCCATCATGTTTGTTGTATAGTTCATATTGGGGATAATCTTTACTTTTGTCATTTCACCTCCATTCTAAGTTCATCATTTAAGGAGAATCAGTTGGAGCCTGGAAACCTAATGACTTAACCCTTAAGTATTTTTCGCCCTTGAAAAATAGCCCTTTTCTCTTCCCTACTCAGTTGTAATTATGGAAGCTAATTAGGAAGGAACTGAATTGAATAGGTTATATATTATTGATGGTCTGCTGATGTACCTAATTTTAGTTACTCAGCTCTTTTTAAAAACCTTTATATACTCCCCACCCCACCCCCACATGTATACACTCCTGATAGAACCCAATGAAAATGTTTTTCCTCCCAAAGGAGTATTAGCATAGGAAGATAGGGACTCAATACTAAGCATTGAGCTTCTCCCTAGCTCAGTCATCGATCCATTGTTAAGCCATAGCCCTGTCTCTTAATCTATGGAATGAAAGTAACAGTACATGTTCTCAAGGGTGTTTTGCAAATAAATGTATTCAGAGCCCTTTTGAGAGCCTCTCTCAAAAAGCTCTTCAGTGCAGTATTGTTACATTGAATGGTTTTGTCATTCTCTTTGCTGAGTTATAGAAGAAACTAATGAAATTTGGAAATGCTGAGTTTAATCAGGCTAGAATACTAAAGGAGAGCCAGGTGCGATGGTGCACTCCTATAATAAGGAGGCTGAGAAGGGAGGTCAGGTAAGTTCAAGGCCAGCCTGGGCTACATCAGTGAGTTCAAGGCTAACGTGTACTACATAACGTGACCCTGTCTCTAAAAAAAATTAAAGGGGAAACTATATTTTGGTTAGAATTTGCAAACTGGATACTTTTGACCAAGGAAGAAATTGTTTTCATTAAAAATAGAGGAAACTCTGAGTCTTATCATTCCTACTTCAAAAGAGGCCCAGGTAAGAGAAAGATTAGAAGGGAGGAGACTGCCAGGCATGCTGGCCAGTGTCGCGTGGCCTGTCCGTGTGCTTCCTGCAGCTGCAGTACAGGCAGCTGGTGATGAGGAGGACATCTGTCGGCCCACCCTGCCTCCTCCTTTCCTTACCCTCATTACACCAGGAGTTGAACTTACTGTTAGCAGTTGCTCTTAAAAGTGGGGAGGGGAAGCTAAAATTCTAGAATGTTGTTATGCTGCTTTCTAAGTTTATCCCTGACATTGTGTAATGCAAAGGGATTATAGTTGTTTTCAGGGGATTCTTTTTTTTTTTTTTTTAAAGCAAGGACTCAATTTTTTTTCCCAATAAGAGTTCTGAAAATAAGCCTTTCGGAAACACTACTGAGTGTATTTCAGCTCCCTAGTTTTCTCACCAAAGAGTAATCTTAAAGGTGGTAGGTAGGGACTCTGTCTTACTCAGGGGCAGCACCTGGTTCTGTCTTGCATACAGTGGGTGCTTAATAAATTCATAAATTGAATCGATTTTTCTTAACACTGTCGTGAGTAATATTAAGTATTGTAGCACACTCTATCCATGTGATGCTTGAACTGTGTGACTTCAGGGGTTGAGGATTTAGGGTTCAGGTTAAAGAGGCACTGTCAACTTGCTATAAAAGTCTAATTTAGGCTTTTCCTTTTTCTACTTGAAAAGGACTAGCTTCAAAAAAAACTTTATGTAAAAAACTGTTTCTAGAAACTTGTAGTTTAATAGTACCCAATCTGAAAGCAGAAAGCATGAAAAAAAGCTTTTGTGCAGGGTGTTGACAAATTTCTAAAGTGGAGCTATATATAAAATACATGCCACAGTCTGAGTCTTTTCATATACCATAGTATGATTACAGGTTAGAGTTCCTACCATAAGAATGCAGTATTTCATATTGAATATATCTTGATTGTATTTTACACAAAGTATTCTCCTAAAAGACTATAAAATTCAAGTACTCATTTTCCTGTACACTCCAATCATGACACTCAGAGATTTAGCCTTAAAAAAAACACTTAAAAGATTTGTTTTGCACATGTTGTTACAGTGCATTGAACTCAGTACCAAGCTGTCAGGTTTGTTTTACAAAAAAAAATGCAGTTATTGTTTTTCTAGATGACCTCTGTGTAGTAGAGACCCTTTCCACTTTCCAGTGCTTGGAGAGGCTGACGCAGGAGGATTGCAAATTCAAACCCAGCCTGCGCAACTTAGTGATTTATTGAGACCCTGTCTCAAAATAAAGGGACTAGGGATGTCGCTTAATGCAAAGGCTCTGGGTTCATTTCCCTGTACTGTAAAAATAAATACAAGTTTAAATTAGGAATTTTCTTTTAATTCAATTGGAAAGTGTCTAGTAAAATAGTGTTTAGTTAATAAAATGTCCTGACTTTGCCATGGCATAACCCATATTTATTTAACTAAAGTCACAGAGCTTTTGAGTTTAAAGGATGCAATTTAGATGTTGGCCTGGAGTTCAGGCTGTATATAGTCTCACTTTTTTACCTGCCTGAGCCTCAGTTTCCTCATTGTAACACAGGGATAAATATTCACTACCTCAGGGTTGTTGTAAGGATTAAATGAAATAAAAAGTTTGTAAGATTCTTAGCTTAGGTGCCTGGCACACAATAAGCACTCCATAAATGTTCACTTAATTATTAATACCTAATCTAGGAATGTACAGCCGAACCCCCTAAGGGTTCTTCAAGGAAAATTGATGAAGTAGCCCCACTCCAGATAAAACTAACAGTGGGATGACATCTTTCCCAGTGTGTTTTCCCAAGAATTTCTTCATGTGTTTCAGAAAACTTACCTTATCTGAAAACCATCCCTTCATAGATTGTGAAACTTCAGGAGAAGATGATTAAGTTGAATGTCTGTTATCTCAGAAGATATTAGTGATATAGACTCAAGAGTCTATTAGTGATCGAGCTGAGGTTAGAATTCAGGTGTCTTGACTTCTGGTTATGGGCTCTTTCACCATACCTGCTACTTTGGTGAAACATTGCAAAAAAAGAAAAAAAGTGGCTCAGATAGACAATCAGTCTGCAGTCTGCACACTTTCTAAAGCACACTAACCTTAAGGAGCTTGAATGTTGAGAAATGGAAACACTAGCAAAACCAGTGTTCTGGAGAACTCAGTAATTTTAAAAAATTATATGGGGTCATTCTTTTGGACTGACCTCAGCAAAACAGAGTTTTGCACTTTGTAGTAAAGGAATACCAATTTCAATGAAAACTAGTCATACATTCCTTTTTCTTAAAATACAATTCATTATCATTTTAGTGACTGTGAGATAATGTACATGAAAGCACTTTGAGAGAGTATCTGATATAACTATAAAGTTGTATTGTGTAGAAGAGAAAACATTTAATTAGGTGATGATTGACCTAAAGGCTTTATATCTGTGGGGGACCTGGAGCTGCAGATATATAAAAAATCACCTCTGTAATTTTATCACATTGATAAATATAAAGCTCTATAGTGTTGTGCTAAAATTGCTCACAGCTGAATAACTTCAGAAAAATGGGGACCAATTTGTTTGCTTTAAGTCTGATCTTTAAAAACAGTAAAGTATATTCATTCATGTTAGAATACAGAAGCTCTTCCAAGGAACTTGGCTCAAGAAGAATGAGGCCGTCTTTCTCTTGAACACTTCTCCTATGTGGTCAGCCCTTTGAATCCTGAATGTAGCAGGGGCAGACTTAGTAACTGTTGGTATTAACAGTGTCCTTTTAAACCTATGTCCTGCATGATTTTGTGAGGGCTTGGGAGAGCAGACAGGAAGGGAACTGGTTGGACACAGAACCTATGTTCTTGGGTTTTACTCTTCTAGCATTTCCTAGTAGTCATAAGAGGCATTGACATTCATCATCTATGCTGTCTTTGTGCTAAGATGAGTAGCTGAATTTAATTCACCTGTTAGATTACGAAACACTCGAGAGTAAATGGTAACACTGGCAGCTTTACAACTACACTTCATCCTGACCTCTCTTTCTCCTTTGTGTTTTTGTTACTGACATCACTGTCATTATCAGGTTATGCCTTCAACAGGAGTTCATATTGGGCTGCAAAGGTTCTCTGTACTTTCGTTCCTGATAATTTTGTGCTTTCATCATCTTGCTTGCATTAACTTGCACCACCTGACTCTGGGGTCCATCTCTGCCCAAAGCATGTAATGTTCATAGGTAGATCTCTGGGCGTAAGTTTCCTCTCACATGTTGGTAGACTCCCACTGTCTGTATCTCTGCTTTAGCTTCTGCCAGGCCAGTAGCTTAGCACCTTTGAAAATTGCTGCCTCAGTTTAGAATTTCTAAACTTCAAGGGAGCCTCTGCCCTGCTGACAGGCTTGACATAGCCCAAGGACATCTGTGTCTTCCCTGTGACAGCTTGGGGAACTGCTGCTGTATAGCCTCATTAGAGAAGAGGTGAGTCCTTGGGCTGGTGTAGGATCTGCTTGTAACAGTCAAGATGTCTTCCTCTGTGGAATGAATCCAGTTTTCCAGTTACTAGACTTTAAAAAATCGAGTGCAAGACCGGCTTCTCAGGGCATGGGGGAGTCTGTAGTGCCTGGAGTAACAGTTACCCACCCGCCCTGTACAGCACAACTACAGTTGCCAGGCCTCACTGCCATTCACTCCTCAGCTCTGTACCTAAGGAAGCATGGATGGGTTTCCAGGCTGAGTCAGGCTGCTGTGGAGCAGTCACCCTGGTGAGACTCCCCTCTCCGGTGCATCTTTGGTAAAGTTTATCGTGATGTCCAGACAGATGAGTTTCTGTTGCAGGACTGCTGTTTTGTGTGCCTCCCACCTGCTGTGCATGGTCTGTCTTAATAAGTGTATTCAGGATGAGAGTTTCATTTTTGGCTTACTGTCTTAGATTCAGAGGCCAGGGATTTAGGAAGGGCTCTACTCTTTGTAATCAGGATAGAAGCTTCTCTGCTTCTCCCTAGGTAAGGAGACCTTCAGTGAGTTAGCTTGATTCTAAGCTGATTTAGGATGAAAGAGGTCACATGCAGAGATTTGTGCCTTCAAAGATGGGTTCCTGCGTCTTACAAAGAGAAAGTCTCGTCTGCTCAGTTGATTTTGCATAGGTGTTGAGTTAGGTCTGGTAGAAACGCACTTCGTTGAGTCTCAGCCTGTGTCAATGACTCCCCCACTTGGGTGTTTTCCTTACACGGTGCTAATTTTGCACTTCTTTCAATCCCTTCTGAAGAGCTGAGGAAAGGGTGCTGTCACTGCTTCCGTCCCTCCCTCCTTCCAAATGCACTTACTTCTTTGCTCCTCTGTACAACTAAATTTGGAATTGTTTACGTTGCCTATAAAAATTGCGTCTTTTAACTTCGCCACGGCTGAGTAACCTGAACAAAGCAAAGCCCTGTTAACTTGGCCACAGGTAACAGATGCCCTGTTGAATGGGTGTGCAGACCTGTAGACCACCTCAGTGAAGGGTGATGATAGCTACTGTAGGTTGAAGGATGAGACACATCTTCATCCTCAGCCCATACCGCATTGCGGAGTTATGACACTAAACTGCCGTGAGATTTCATGTTCACCATTGTATTTGCAAGAGCGAGTTTTGGAGTCCTACATGAGCAGCTGAGCTGTGCATACAGAAGATGAGCAGACTGGGAACCCCTTAGGATATGATGGAGGCAGGTTCAAATGCAGGCAAGCTTTATGATGGGAGTTGTGTGCCTGGAAATTGACTAGATTTGCTTCTGAGCCTCCAATCAGGAATTTTAAATCATTTTGGTATCTTAAAATTTATTTGGGAGGTTGGGACTGGGGGTTAGTAAAATTTTCACCGGGGTACTTAATTTCTGCCATTATAACACAATAAAAATAAAGAGGCAGGCCAAATAAATTTATTTATTTATTTATTTTTCTTTTTTATGTTGTAGCTGGCTCAGCCTGCCCTGGGCAAAAGTCTGGAGCAGCATGTGGTGCTGGGGATCAAACTGCGGTCCCAGCAGTTGCCTAAGCTTGCCTAAGCAGGCACTTTAGACCGCTGAGCTATCTTGCCGGCCCAAATAAATTTATTCTTAATTTAGAAGATACTACAGTACACTGCAATGTTTCAGAGCCATCAATTAACAAATCCCAAATGCTTGATTTCATTTCTGAGAACCATACCATGTATTATGAGTGGCAGGAATGCCGGGAGACAGAACTGCTTCTGATGATGAGGTT
>PVKN010003760.1:15791-36051 GCA_004027915.1 Capromys pilorides | reverse complement strand
TTTTTTTTTTTTTAATTTTATTTATTTATTTATTTATTTGTTTGCTTGTTGTGTTTGTTTGTTTATTTATTCATTTTGTGGCTGGCTCAGCCTGCCCTGGTGGTGGCGCTGGCGCAGCATGTGGTGCCGGGGATCGAACTGCAGTCCCCGCAGTTGCCTGAGCCCTCCTAAGCAGGCGCTTTAGACCACTGAACCATCCCGCCGGCCCCCTTGAGCTCACTTTTGTAGCCCAGGCTGGTCTCGAACTTGCACTGAGCCTCCTGCCTCAGCCTCCCAAGTGCTGAGATTACAGGCATGCATGCACCACCACACCCGGCAATCCTTCTATTTAGTAAAGGGAACTATACTAGATGCCACAGGCCCCACCCATTACCAAGAAGTTCATAGGAAAGGAACTGGGGCTCTGGAACAGAAAGTACATTATGCACAATTAAGAATCAAGGGAAAAATGCTTTAGAGGTGTGTTGGCACACTGCCATAATCCCAGCACCCAAGAGGCTCCGACAAGAGAATCTTGAATTTGAGGCCAGCCTAAAACCATTATCTCAGGACCCTGTATCCAAAAAAAAAAAAAAGTCCTTCAGCTCTCATATCAACTATAGTCTTTTATTTATAGATTCTGAGCAAGGACCCAAGCACAGCCTGGTGCTCCTGAATAGAGAATAAAGTAGCTATTGTCCATAATGTGGTTGCTGAGGTGCCCTCCCCCACTGGTCTGGAGTACTCTATATTGCTGGTTAGTGGGAGGAACAGCAGGCTGGCAAAAGAAGGTGGCAGGAAAAAAAAAAGTCCCCTTGAGTCCTGAAGGCCGTGGCATCATGCCAGGCTGCAGCCTGGGGCATATCTGCTTGCCTTTGGTGCAGCCTCAGCCCCCTGCAGTCCCATGTCCACCCAGCTGCTTACGTGCCCCTCCTGGAGTGCATAAGCAGGTCTCGCTGCAGGCCAGCTTCTAGGCTAGGGTTCAGTCTGGATGTAGGAGGGTCGGTCAGCAGAGTCAATTTGTTGAAGACTCCTCGGCCAAAGTAGTCAGCAATCACAGAGAAGCTGTCATTGGAGCACTTCAGCTGCAAGGAAACAGGAGGAAGCAAGAAACAATCAGAGTGGGGCCGGCGAGATGGTTCAGTGGTCTAAAGCGCCTGCTTAGGAGGGCTCAGGCAACTGCGGGGACTGCAGTTCGATCCCCGGCACCACATGCTGTGCCAGCGCCACCACCAGGGCAGGCTGAGCCAGCCACAAAATGAATAAATAAAGAAACAAACAAACACAACAAGCAAACAAATAAATAAATAAATAAATACAATTAAAAAAAAAAAAAAAAAGAAACAATCAGAGCTACAATGCTTGTTTCCTAACTGAAGAGAACAGGAGCACGCCCTGCAGTGCTCTGGGGACTCCGACGCTGGTGGCACCCCCTTGCCCCACGCAGCCCATTCATGCCTACCTGGTGCTGGAACTGATCGTGGAGATCTCGCTTCTGTTCCTGAGCCCGGATCATGTCCATGACCTTCCGGTTTTCAGGGAGGCAGGTGGGACAGTCAGTGTCACTTTCTGAGTAACTCTCAAAGCAGTGTTGGTGGAAGGAGTGGCCACATAGGAAGTGGACCGAGGGCAACTCCAAGGCACTGTTACAGATGCTGCACTTGGTCTTCTGAAAAATCTTTGGACTACAAGCAAAGGACACCAGAAATGAGTGGCAAAGAGTGAGGGCAGGGCTAAAAGCCCAGGAGAGAGAGAAAGCATGGAGGAAAGGTCCAGGTGAAGGGACCCGGGCCCTACCTGCTCTTGGCAATTGAAGGGAGTCAAATAAGGACAACAACCCTAGGCCTCCAGTGAGTTTCAGGAAGCACCAATAACCCAGAAGGATAGAGTCCCTCTTTCATGTGTCACGACTGCCACTAAATTCCCTTTGAAGTGTGTACGCTTTCATTAAGGTCTTTTCTGCCTGCCTTATCCAAAACTGTGGGCCCAGGAGATAGCTCAGTAGCATAAGCATGTCTGCCTAGAAAGTGCAAAGTCCCGAGTTCAATCCCTGGTACCACAAGCAACTATGGCATTCATCTGCAGACACAAAAGGAGGCGAAGGTGATGGCTTGAGATACAGCTCAGCAGCAGAGTGCTTGCTGAGCACATGTAAGGCCCTGATTCAAGCCACAAAGCTCCCCAATTTCTGCCTCTCACCCTTTCACAGTTAATCACCTCAAAATTTACCATTAACATGTTATAATGGTTTGCTTATACAAGGTGTTTACCATTTCTCTCTCCCTCAATGTGAGTATCAAGAAAGTAGACCTCTATGTGTGTGTGTGTGTGTGTGTGTGTGCGCGCGCGCACACACACTACTAAGCAAGTGCCCCATTGCTGAGCTGTGTCCCACTTCAAAGAGGATTTCCTCTCTGTGCTGGTCAGCACAGTGCCTACAACCTAACAGGGGCTAAGTACTTAACAAATGAAGAAACCGCTGTTGTCTAATAAACGTTTTATAATGTTAAGGGCAAGTAACGCTTGATATTTGGGAATAATCTCTGCCACAAATAATTCTAAATTATCTGCTTTCTGTATATATTTTTAAGCTAAATTTTGGCAACGCACTTTGATCCCCCTTCTGTCCCTCTCTTGGACAGGTTTCTTTTCCCCAATATATTCTGCTCTTTTAATAAATAAATAAATAAATAACATAATTAAAACTAAATTTTTATTTCAGAATGGCTTCCACCACACTCAGATATGTATTCAGAAAAGGTAAAAACAACCAGATATGGTGGCGAATGACTACAATCCCAGCACTCGAGAGGCTGAGGAAGAAGGATTGACATGAGTTTGAGGCCAGCCTGGGCTACAAAGTAAGTTCAAGGCTACCTTGGACTACATAGCAGGACCCTGTTTCCAAAAACAAATAAATAATAATAATAAATAAATGTAAAATGAGAGCTGGGAACATAGTTCAATGCACAGCATGTGCTTCTTATGCTTGAGACCTGGTTCAATCCCCAACACTACAGGAAAAGAAAAGAAAAAAAAAAAAGAAACGAAAATGCTGAAACATACTCACACAACCTTGCAGCTAGGGAAAGTAACCCTGTGAGGACCACGTTCACCCCTGTCTCCCTGCATACACTCAAGATGCTGGTACCTCGACTTGAGCTCTTGGATCTCCTGGCGGATTCGGGTGGTCTCCTCTCGGTACCGTCGCACCCGCAGCTCATCCTGGGCAATTTGCTGGCTCTGTTTCTGCAGTTTTTGCACCAGGTAATCTCTGATAACAGACAGGGTGGCTGTGGAGTTGTGGGCCAGGGTCTGCACCACTGAAAAATGCAGTCAGAAAGAAGACAATGAACCAGGAAGTACCCTTGGGATAGTATCGAAGGGCACCTTGCCAGACCCTCGCTGTCAGCAGCGTGCTGTCTAACTGTCCCAGCCCACGTACCAAGCAGGGGAGGCATGAGGTTCTTGTTCTCAATGTGCTTGAGCACAGCAGCCACATACTCCTTGCAGTTCTCCTCCTTGCGGGCGAAGTAGCTGAGGGCCTGTTCCCACAGGGACGGGTCCTGCTCTCCGTGCCGCTCGCACACAGAGATCACCTGCCGGTACTGCTCATGCTGCATGTGGTAGTGCATGATCTGCTGGAACCTGGGCCAGGGCAAAGGCACACCTCAGCGGCTGCCCCTGCTAAATTATCTGGATCTTCCCCCTCCTCTGGAAATCTCCAGACTTACAGCTTCCCCTGCTCATAGAGGTAAAGGACTCCATCCTGGAAGTCATGCATCTGACACAAGACCAGTGCCTTGTCAAAGACATTGCAGAAGCGGCCACTCTTCAGCAGGGAGATGGCCTCTGCATGAAGCTTCTCTTTGACCTAGGGAAGAGAACATAAGGGGAAAATCACAAGGTCTCTGGGACAAGCCCAGTCAACCATCTCTTTCCCTCAGTCCAATTTCCTCTTCATTGGAGACCATTTAGCTGCAGAGGTATGGTGTCCGCTGGTCTAGTGCAAGGTGGCCATCAAGAGCCAAGAGCAGAGATAGCAGGAACTGGTATTTTAGTAATGGTGCTCAGGGCTCGCCACACTGGCATATTACCCGAACCCTGTGCCCCGTTCCCTGGGACCTGCCCACAGCCTGGCACCCTGAGCAGCCTGAAGCCTGAGGAAGAGCCCGGCGTGGACTCCAGAATGAGCCCTGGTGGCTCTGGCATCAGCGCCAGAGGAAGAGCTATCGAACTCAGGTCTTTGCACTTGCCAGAAGATGCTTATGCCACTGAGCTATCTCCCTGGCAGTGTTGTATTTTTCTTCTCTTTAAAATGAACTGAAGTCTTTCTACAACTATTTTTTTAAGAGTACATGGTTACAAGAGATTATCAGCTCCACCGTGTTGGGAGTTAGATTTCAACAAATTCAAAAGGAAAGCAGATCCTTTGTGCAGCTGATGCTATCACTGCCTTTGGATGCTAATGTTTCTACAAGAACCCTGAATGCCCAGGGACTTTCCAACCCTGCTGCTCATAGTCTTCAGTCCTCTTCTGATCACTTCAGCACTGGGATTGCCAGGGACCTGGACGCACTGGAGCATATGTACCCAGGAGTACGTGTAACCTTCTGATGCTATCCCCATGTAGGACTCTATTCTGGCATCAAACGTAGACAAAGTGAGGCTTGACTTTCTACTTGAAACCACTGCTAAACAAGGCAAGGAACTGGCTTTATGGTACTGCTCATGGAAGCCAATTTGTGATGCAATGTGGAAGGCTCACTGCACAACTTGATTCGTGGGATGTGTTCACGAAATCTCATCTGAATTGCCACAGCCATAAAATATTCCTGTTATCTTTCCCATTACTTCTGTTATTGGCTGCAATAGACTCTCTCTTTGCTTGGATTATGATATATAATTGTAAATTACAGAGAAACACAAAGTGTACATAAGGTTGTAAAATCTCAATACTGTTTAAAACATAAGCCTGGGAACATGGGAAATACCAAAGGTAAAGTGTTATCATTTATTTGTCTAAAAAAAAAAAAAAAAAGTAATGGTGCTCAGGGTTGAACCCAGAGCTTCACACATGCTGGGTGGGCATTCTATTACCCAACAAGGCCCGCAACACAAAAAATGTCTAGGTGTGGTAATGCACGGAACACACCTGTAACCCTAGCACTTGGGCAGCTACAGATTGAGTTCAAGGCCAGCCTGAACCATATAACAAGAACCTGTCCCAAGCAAAGAACCACACACACCACATACATACACACATACACACACAAGCTCTCTAGCACCTCCGATAACTCTGGCAGGGCCTCACCTGAGGATCCTTCTCATGGGCCCAGTTCTGCAGCCTCAGCTCAAGGAGTGTGTCATAAATGCCCTGTGGTGAGTCCGGCTGCACTTCACTCATGTGTTCTAGGAAGGCTCTCAGCTCCCTCGGGTTGTTTGCAAAG
The DNA here is from genome assembly GCA_004027915.1 of Capromys pilorides. Lineage (NCBI taxonomy): Eukaryota > Metazoa > Chordata > Mammalia > Rodentia > Capromyidae > Capromys > Capromys pilorides. Next base: position 30,622 of record PVKN010003760.1, on the reverse strand, counting down.
ATGGGGATGAACTCTTCAGAGTTGGCCTGGATTAGGGGATGGAGGGAGGAGGCGAGTGAGTAGGCCTGGTACCCAGAAGTCCCCTAAAGTAATTCCTCCTGCCAGTGCTATTCCCTCTAGGTCAGTGATGGCAAACCTTCAAGAGCTTTCAATGATGCCAACAGCCCACTGTAGCCCACATGCCACAGGGTCACCACCACTGTCCTAGGTCCTACCTTGCAACCTGGCACCTCCTTATCACCTCGGCCTTCCAGGTTGGGTCGATAGTCAGTGCAGAGGCCCTTCAGCAACTCTGTTGTTTGCTCTGGTATGTGGTGCATCAGGATCTTGCCATAGCGCTTCATGTTGCTCTCCGCCTGCTCAAAAGGCAGCTTGCCGATGTACCGAAGGGCTTCCTGATAATTCTGTGGACAACAGAAGGCAGAGGAGTGCCCACTCCTGCTTCCCCCGCCAGGAGGCGCTTCCATCACTCCAGGGCTCTGCCCCACTCACCTTAATGTCCTCTAGCTGGATCTTCAAGTACCACTCGTGATGTGAATGGTTCTCAGCCAGGTAGAGCGCATGGGAGTAGTAGCCAGCCTGTCGCAGGACCTTGATGGCTGTCTCCACATCAAAGTGGACTTCACTCTCACTCTTTGTCTGCCAGGGAGACATTACACAAAATCATTCTCAAAAAGGTGGCTGGAGAAGGGAGAGGAAATAGGGATCTGAGATTAAGACACATTCCTAAAATAATAAAGCCCATGCTTTGTTTGGGGGGGTGGGTACCAGGAATCAAACTCAGGACCTCATGTTTCCCAGGCAAGTGCTAAATCCCTCACTCATTTGCTTTATTTATTTTTTTTCTTTTTTAAATGCAATCTCTCTATGCAGCCCAGGTTGGTCTCAAACTTGCAGCAGTCCTCTTGCCTCAGCCTCCCAAGGTGCTAGGATTACAGATATGCATCACTGGGCCTGTCTCACTTTGAAAACACGATAGCCTCCTTCTATAGAAATACAGATATGAAGCAGAAGTCTGACATCCCGAAGGAGCAAACAGCAATGAACAGAGCCCAAGGAGAACTGTTGTCTTTCTTGTAAATTCCGGCAAGCTGGGATTCAAGGCTGCAGGTAACAGCTTCTCCTGCTGGTGCTCTGTCTGTTCTCCGATCCCTTGCTCAGGATGTTAACGGCTAGCATAGGGTAAACTTAAGAGTTACGTAAATGCTCGTCAACAGGGAGTAGTTTGTGTTCAAGAAAGTAGTTTTGCACATGCTATTAGCCCTCAACAAATGTGAGATGCTTCTCATTGCTTCTTTTGGCTCAGACTCATTACATACAACATCCTTCTCAGAGTTTCTATTAAAGGCCACTTCTGGTGACATAGCCACACTCTTAGCCTTAGATGCCATAGCAAGTTCTGGCATCATAAAACAAAAGGGGAGATGAGAGAAAAGTAGCATGAATAGCTGCTCCCCTTCCCCACCTATATAGCACAGTGTGCTAGTTCTCCAGTGAAGGCACCCCTTTCCCTGGGTCCTGTTGAAGACAGACAGACCCTGGTACCACCCCGTGCTCAGTGGGACTCTAGGAATCACCCCTCCCAGCACCAGCCTGCACCTTGATGAACTCCTCCAACTTGGAGCTGTCCTTGAGCTTAGTATAGCAGTTCAGGAGCAAGGTGGTATGGTCCGCATTGGCCAGAGACTGTCGGTGCAGGGTCTGCAGGTACGCAGTCAGGTTGTGGATGCGCTGTGCATCCAGAAACTTGCGGATCACATAGGACGGCTCCAGCTTTCCAATGGTTCTAGGGAGATGTGGGTATCAGTGGCATGTAGATCAGTGTACTTCTCAAACAGCCCAGGAATCAACCCAAAGTTCTCATTAAAACGCCAAATCTGGCTCAGTTGGTCTTGGATAAATCCTAAGTGTGTGCATCTCTAACAAAATCTCAGGTAGAATCAATGATAGGAGACTGAACCACACTGAGTAATAAGGCTCCACTGCCAGCACACTGGCCATTTATTTATTCATTTGATAATGAGAATTGAACCCATGGCCCATAAGCTACATCCAGAGTATTTGTAAAAATCTTTAAATTTTGAGGCAGGGTCTCCCAAGTTAATTGCCCAGGCAGGGCCTGAACTTGTAATCTTCCTCAGCTTCTTGACATGCTGCTATAACTAGTACATGCCACCACGCCTGGTGAGCACTTGAGTTTTTGTTTTATATGGCTGCAAATTTTTATTCAAGGTAGGGAAATAAACAGGCTTTACAGCCAAGTAAAGGTAGGAAAAGAAGTACAACCTATAAGATGAGGGCATACAAGAGAAGGCACAGTGGCCAGCACTAGTTCTTACAGGGGACTGAAAAGAGAAATTCTAGTGAGGTTAGGAGAAAGGTAGATAGCATTATAAAACTTGTTATTGGGGCAGAAATTCCAAGAATTACTACCTTAAAAAAAAAAAAAAAATCAGGTCAAAGGGATTTGAACAAAGGTCAACCTGCAGTTTAAAATGAGAATTATCGAGCTGGGCTTGGTGGCACATGCCTGTAATCCCAGCACCTGGAAGGCTGAGGCAGAAGGACTGGTGCAAGTTTGAGATGAGCCTGGGCTGAAAAAGTGAGCTCAAGGCCAGCCTGAACTGCATAGTGAGACCCTGTCTCAAAAAGACAAAAAAATAAAAAATGAGAACTATCAGCCCAGTTGCACACTAGTCATGTAACATTTGACACTAAGTATTCCCTTTCCAACAAGATGTCATCTCATTTGAGGATCAGCTTCCTTAGGAAACACAGACAGTCCTAGGCTCAAGTCCCACCCGTGGCACAGGTTTCAGCTGTCTGGCTGCCCAGCTCTGCACTCAGAGCTCTACGCCTCACCCCCAGGCTGACCGGATATACTGCTGGACAGCTCCATCATGGTTGCCTTTGCTATAGAGATGGTCTCCGTACTGCATGAAGATCTGAGCCAGCCCATCACTATCCAGGTGTTGACTCTTGGCCAGGTTAATTGCCATTTCAAATAGGTTCTTCTTAAACAGCATCTAGGTGAGGAGACAGATTGGAAAATTGGTAAAATCCTAAGGAGACACTTTCCCAAAATGCAGCTGCAACACACAAGCCCTAGACCCCCAACCTGCCTAGATCCTAGACAGAGACAGAGCTCCCAGATGTCCCTAGACCAGTACTGCCATGCCCTGTAATTCTCTGCAAATGAAACCAAGAAAGGGCTCAGCCTCCTAGCCTTTACTTCCCTCCAAAACCTCATCCTGGCCCAGGATTTACTTTGTAATCCTATCAGAAAGCTATAAAATTGTGAACCAAATCACCCTGGGTCTGGGTGACTTAGGAAACCTGGTCCAGTAGTTGCTTCTAGGTGGCTGTGGCAGTCCCAGCAACCTGGTAGCCTTGCCTCCAGTTTGGTCTGCGTGTCCTTCTCCTGCAGTGCGTGGACCCGCCCATCTCGTGTCAGCACGTACAGGGAGCCCCACTCGGCGAGCACGTCCACTACGTCCTCAAAAACAGCACTATAGGCTATGAACTTGTTGCACAGATCATAGATGTTGAGAATCTGCTTGTCGGAGCTCTGTGAGTCCCTGCTGGTAAACTCTGACCTGTGTAAGAAAGAAAAAGCAGCAGACACTTGGGCCACCTTTGTCTTCACTCCTCTTTGCTTCCTTTCCCGTAACAACTTTGAGGCTGCCTATTCCACCCAGAACAATCACCTCCTAGGCCTCTCTGGCAGCTTGTCCCATCACATAAGAGTATTGTGCTGATAGCAGTAGAAACAGAACATATAATTCTGATCTCGCCTTTGGGGCTTCTGTAATTTTTATTTTTTTTAATTTTATTTATTTATTTATTTGCTTGTTGTGTTTGTTTGTTTCTTTATTTATTCATTTTGTGGCTGGCTCAGCCTGCCCTGGTGGTGGCACTGGCGCAGCATGTGGTGCCGGGGATGGAACTGCAGTCCCCGCAGTTGCCTGAGCCCTCCTAAGCAGGCGCTTTAGACCACTGAACCATCTCGCCGGCCCCGGGGCTTCTGTAATTAATCCGGGCCAACACAATAGAAAACTAAGTACACTCGGACACCCATGCACTTAACAAATAATCATCGAATCCCTGTTGTATGTAACACACTGCCTAGTACTGAATGGGAAAAAGTGAATGTCTGTCATGCAGAAGACCCCTGCTGCCCCTTCTGTGGCACGGAGAACACCAACAGAACTTTGCCCCAGCACTTCCCACCACTTTCCCCTTTCCCAACCACTCAAGGCCTTGCTTCTCTGCCCAGTGTTTTTTTAGAGGTGAAGCCTCACTAACAATCAACCCCAGGGGTTTGTGTATACAAAGGGATGCCCAACTTATCTTGACTGAAGAGTAAAAAAAAAAGTACCAGGTTTAGCCAAGGAGATAGCTCAGTGGCATAAGCACCTGCCTGATAAGCGCAAGGTTGAGTTTGATCCCCAGAACCACAAAAAAATAAAAAAAAAGTCTAAACTCCCCAGAGCATTTTCACATAGCAAAACTATGCCATAAGCCTATGTAGCAAAAAACATTTTTAGTAAAGTGAAACTCAACCTTAGTGGAAGTGAGATCTACGTGACCCCAAAGTGAAAGTCTGGAAGGATCCAGGCATTAGGACATTAAATCAGGTGAACAGTGAGGAACAAAGTCAGCTCTCTCCCTGGAGTCCTTACTTGGGAGAAACCTTCCGGTCGCGGGAGACAATGACCAGGTAGCCTCTAAACCAGTGGGCGATGAGCTTATGGCCCTCAAAGGCAAAGCAGGGCCCGCGCTCATCAGGCTGATAGAGGTAGACACACTCGTCCCCGGCCACAATGAACTGCAGGTCCTGAGAAGGGTCGCTGAGGGCTGAGCAACGCAGGCCACAACCATGGGTGTCCAACTCCACGCGAGGGTAGTCCTTTCCAGAAACTACATAGGACTGCCAGGAGTAAGAAAAGGGTTAGCAGTTCCCTTTAAAGAGGCACCCCCTAAGCCTTCATAAAGCTCACCCCACCTCTATGGGGCTTCTTCCCCACTTAGCATTCCAAAACTTTGCCTTGGCCTCGTGCCTTCTCCATTAACTATCCCTCACCTGTCAACATATAAACAGATGTCGTTTTCTTTTTTTATGTGGAATCACTACCTAGTACAGGAAATCTGTACATAAGAGAAATATGAAAACCCTTTGCTACTTTATCAAACGGTATTCCTGGATTGGGAGTGCATCTAAGTGATAAGGAACATGCACAGCATGCCCAAGCCCCTGGGTCCTATTCCTCACACCACACACACACACACACACACACACACACACACACACACAGTATTTCTTAGCAAGAGGGCTTTTGTAAATTAGGAGCACCAGGAACCAGAAAAGTAAAGTACCTCATTTAATGTCACTTAACTGGTTAGGTAAAAAAAAATTAGGTCTTTTAACCATAAGACTAAAGTTCTTTTCCTAAGTCTAGCCTTCTGGTCCCCTAAGTAAAGAAATAAAATATTAAGTTGGATTTAAAATTATATGGTGGGGGGGCCGGTAAGATAGTTCAGCTGTCTAAAGCGCCTGCTTAGGCAAGTTTAGGCAACCACAAGGGACCGTGGTTCCATCCCCAGCACCACATGCAGTGTCAGCCCCACCTCCAGGGCAGGCTGAGCCAGCCATAATATAAATGAAGTTAAAAAAAAAAAAAAAAAAGGATTATATGGTGGGGCTGGGAATATAGCTCAGCAGCATAACACTTGCCTGAGTTTGATTCCCAGTACCAGAAAAGCTAGACTATACACTGGAAATCAAGAGACATAACTCGGGACTGGCACAGCAAGACCCAGATTTTGCGCAAGCAGTATCCTGGGGCTGGTGAGATAGCTCAGTGGTCTAAAGTGCCCGCTTAGGCAAGCTTAGGCAACCGCAGGGATCGCAGTTCGATCCCCAGTACCACATCCTGCACCAGCCCCACCCCCAGGGCAGGCTCAGCCAGCTATAACATAAATAAAGTTAAAAAAAATTTTTTTTCTCAAAAAAAAGGTATCCTTCATTATACCTGGACATTCTCAGTTGTCACAACAAATAAGTGAGTGGTCTTTCCTGCCTGGCGAAAGGCCAGCCCAGTAACAGGATAGTTGCCCTTGTGCAAAATCTGGGTCTTGCTGTGCCGGTCCCGAGTTATGTCTCCTTTGTTCAATTTAACACTGCCGTCTGTGAAACCTGTTGGAGAGCAAGAATCAGCACTTCAGCGAGACTGTCTGAGACTCTTGTTAGAAATAACAGAGGCTGAAACAGGAAGATCACCGTTTTAGGCCACACTGGGCTACATAGTGATTTGAACTATACACGTCAGCCAGAACTATGCAGTCTAAAAAAAAAGAAAGAAAGAAAGTGAAGTAATATTGCTTTTCCTTATAGCCAACTCTTCTGTAAGGGGATAATCTGGTTAATCTGAATACTAGAAAACTGGTACTCGATATTAACTCACTCGATTTATTTTTTATTTATTTATTTATTTTTTGGTGGTACCACGGATCAAACTCAGGACTTTGCACTTACCAGGTAAGCACTTATTCTATTGAGCTATCTCCCCAGTCCCCACTGACTCAAGTTTTTTTTTTTTTTTAAATAGTTTTTATTTATTTTAAACTTTATTTATGTTATGGCTGGCTCAGCCTGCCCTGGGGTGGGGCTGGCACACCACGTGGTGCTGGGGATCGAACTGCAGTTCCTGTGATAGCCTAAACTTGTCCAAGAAGGCGCTTTAGACCGCTGAGCTATCTCGCCAGCTCCCCAACTCAAGTTTTTAGCAGTTTGTTTTTGGTTTTTTTTTTTTTTTTTTTTTTTTTGGTATCAGGAATCAAACTCATGGCTGCATGCTTGTCAGGCAGGCACTGGGCCATTGAGCTATATGCCTGGCCTCTCAATTTCTGTTTGCTTTTATTTTTTGAGTCAAGGTATCACTATGTAGTATAGGCTGGCTGCAAACTTACTGTGATCTTCTTGCCTCAGCTGGGGATTATGGATGTGCACCAGCCTACCTGGCACACTGAGTCATTTTTAAAAAACAAAGAAGCCAGGTGTAGCGGCACACATCTGTAATACCAGCATTTGGGAGGCTGAGACAGGAGGATTAAAGTTTGAACCCCACTGGACAATTTAGAGACACCCTATCCCACAATGAAAGTTACTGGGTTAGTCTTCAGGACGATACAAAAAGAAAAAACAGGCTGGGCATGGTGGCGCATTCCTGCAATACCAGCACTCAGAAGGCTGAGGTAAGATGATTCTGCAACTTTGAGCCCAGGCTGGGCTACATAGTGAGTTCAAGGCCAGCCTGAACTGGATGAGACTTGACTCAAAAAATCAAGTAACGTTAAAAAAAAAAAAAAAAAAAAAAAAAAAAAAAAAAAAAAAAAAAAAAAAAAAAAAAAAAAAAAAAAAAAAAAAAAAAAAAAAAAAAAAAAAAAAAACAAAGAACAAAACTAAACGCCTTCCCATTCCAAATTGTAATATCTCAAAGCCCTCAGTTTAGTACAAAGTGATTTGGTGAAAACAACACAGATGAGCTATGGTATGAAAAATTTAAAAATCAATGAAGAATCAGGGGGCTGGGGAGATAGCTCAGTGGTCTCAGCACCTGCCTGGCAAGTACAAGGACTTGGGTTTGATCCCCAGTACTGCCTACCCTGGAACCCCAAGTGCATTCCTGTATTCCCAGTACTGGGGAGGCTGAGACAGGAGGATCACTATGAGTCTGAATTGCATAGTGAGATCCTGTAACAAATAAATAAGTAAAAATAAAAAAAAAGAATCAGGAAGTCAGCAGGGTATAGTGGTATATACCTGTAATCCCAGCACTCAGAGGCTGAGGAAGGAGGATCATTGAGAGTTCAAGACCAGCCTGGGCTACAACATGAGCTCAGGGCCAGCCTGAAACGGATAGTAAGACCTAGTCTCAAAAAAAAAAAAAATCAGGAAGTGTTAGTCTTGCCTTCCTTCTACTTACCAATGGCCATAAAGTTGAGATTTTCATGGACAGTCAAACAAGACACGACAGTTGGCTCGGTTCCTGGGATGGCTGGGAAGATCCGTGTGCAGAGTGGATTGCCACCGTCTCTCTTCTCCAGGTTCCAGATCTTTACCTGTGAACAGAGCACAGGTGGATCAATACTATTCTTCTTACAAAAAGAACAGAACAGAAAGAAAAATTCCCAGGCTTCTGGGTCTTGCCTTTCTAGGACTTACCAAGGGGTTGATACCCTCTTCATCCTCACCAACAGACGCCAGGATATTGTGCTGCTTCAGCTGGTACAGGTGTGTCACCCGTAGTTTGTAGGCTTGGAAGCCTGTGAGCTGTAGGGAGCGTGGCAAGAACCAGATCTGGCCTTCCATATGTGCTGAGGGGTCAAGGAACCTCCTTTCCAATGCCTGACATAGCTATCCTCCCTGTGGTTTTACTTTCTGTAATTTCCATTACCTGTAGTCAACCAAGGTCTTAAGGCCTAAAAACATACTACAATAGTACTGGGCGATGAAGACTTAAAGTATTTCGAAAGATGACATCTGCTTTTTTTTTTATTACCATATATTTTAATTTTTTTCTATTTTATTATTAGCTCTTGTTGCTAATCTGTTCCTGTACTTACTTCACAAATTAAGGTAGATACCTACATACATAAAGTGCCCTAAAGATTTCCATTTACAATATGTAGAAGTGAAATGCATTCAGTAGAGACCGTACTTGGAAGTCTGCATTTAGATCCTGTCGTGGGTGAAGGAAAACAGGTACTCTAGTGATGCTGGGCAGCTTCACCAAGCTGCAGCTCCCACTTAGCCAGAGGATCACAAGAGTAAACCGATATTCCACGGTGTACTGAGTTGTTGAACTACGCAGAAGGGCAGGTCAGATTAAGTACGCCTTACACACAATATTTTAAACTTATGATACGTGTATCTGAACATAACCCTATGATAAGCTGAAGAACATCTGCACAGGTACAAGCAGCGCCTCTGGGCTTTCCTACTATCTGCAATTTCAGTCATCCACTGAAGGTCTACCGTATTTAGACCAAAACACAGACAATAACTAGCATGCCTGTAGTTGTTCCTAAAATTGAAAGGGCTTTTCCACATATTAGCTCGAAAACAAAGCAACAAGCTCCTGATCTCATTTACCTCGCCGCCCACAACACCAGGCAGGAGACATGCCACATTCATCTTTAAAGGGGAAGCTGTATCTATTTTGAGGGACTGATCTATCAATATGGCATTTACACCCCATTTTACAGATAATGAAATCGAAGCCTAGACAGGTTGAATAACTTGCCCAGGACTGCTCAGCTGACAAATTAGAGTGTCTTCTTCCTTCCGGCCACAGAAGAGCTCTGGGCGCCCATCTAATGGAAAGGAGCGCTGAACAGGAGCCGCTCTGATAGACTGATCCCAGCTGGTTCTCTGCAGGGACCCGGGGAGGGAAGAGACAGCTCAAAGGAAGGATATCTCCAAAAACCAGGCTCCCTCGGCCTGAGTCGCAGACGGTGATGCCAGGAGGAAGGCAAAGAAACTTGGACGCAGTGGATCCAGAGGCAGGCGCAGTCCCAGGAGCGGCCCCATCACCACCGAACGGCTCCTTCACCAGCTCCTTGTCGAAAAAGACGAAACGCCGCCACTGCAGGTACGCCGCCATCTTGGCGGAGGGCCCCACCCCCAGAAGCAGCGTCACGTGAGCAGAGGCGGGGTCACGTGACCAAGAGCTTCCCCCGCCGGCTGTGGAGTCGCCCTAGCGTCCTGGCAACAACTTGCGTCTATTTAAGCAGCGCGTTGGCGCGATCTTGCCTGAGATCAAGACTGTGGCTACAAGCTGTCGGGTGCCGATTCTCTGGCTGCTCCGTGTAAAATGCCTAAGAGGTGGATCCATCCCCTCGCCGAGGATGGTTCCTCCCTAAATGCGCAGGCCAACCGAGGGATCAATAGAAGACATGTCTGCGGTCGGTGTGCTGCACGCCTCTAATCCCAGCACTGGGGAGTCTTGAGGCAAGAGGACTGCCACGGGTATGAGGCCAGCTTGATCTACATAGTGAGTTCGAGGCCAGCCTGAGCTACGTGGCGAGACCTTATCTCAAGAAAAGTGGGGCTGCCGGGGAGATAGCCCAGCGAACGGCGGCATAAGCGCTTGCCTGGCAAGTGCCCAAGTTTGATTCCCGGTACTGAAAAAGAAAAAAAAAAAAAAAGAAGAAAAGAAGAAAAAAAAGAGTTAAGAAAAAGAAGTAGGGCTGGGGGTCCTGCGAGATAGCTCGGAAGTCTAAAAGGCCTGTTTAGGCAAACTTAGGCAGACTCGAGACCACAATCCCTGGCACCAGCCCCACCCTCAGGGCAGGCTGAGTCGGCCAAAAAAAGTACGGTGGGGGATGTAGGGGATATAGATCAGTGGTACAGCACTTGCCTGATAAGTGTAAAGTTCATTCGATCCCTGGCACCAAAAGAAAGAGAGAGAAAGATGGGCACACCAAGCATTTTGTGACTTGTAACCCACTTTGCCTTAGTGAATTGTTTTTACCTTACAGTGCTATGTTAGGGTACAAGAGACATAATATATATATATATGAAGCTGATATTCCAGAGGTAGTAGAGAAATTTGTGTCTGCCACAGTGACTTGTATTCCTTTTTGTATACTTCTGGTGCGATTCCTTAAAGGACACTCAAAACAAGTGGGAAGCTGGGAAATACTGCTAAGAGTGGAAACTCTTAGAACCCTGTGCCGTCTCCCGTTTTGTTTTGTTTTTTCCTTTCAGACAAGGGCTTGCCAAAAAAGAAAAAGGCTCACTGCTAGTCCAGGCTGGTCTCAAATTTGGGATGATCCTCCTACCTCAGCCTCCTAAATAGTAGGATTAGAGCTGTTACCCACCTTGCCCAGTTCTCCCGATTCCTGTAGTGGCATGGCATGGAACAGAGAAAGAACAGAGTGTGAAAATACCATCTTTGAGGCCTGAGTGCTTTAACATGTGGCAAGTATCCAAGATATCGCTTAGTTACTCTCAACTCTGGCTGACCCAGATTTCCATGCAAGTGCCACTTGTCTTCATGGATAACTATAGGTATGTTACTTGTGGGCTACAAGGAACTATGTGTGTGTAACAGAGAGATGGTCATTTTGAGACAGTATGGACTCACATTTAGAGAATGTCCTGCCCTGTTGTTTTCATAGGTGATATCTATTTATTTATTTATTTATTTATTTATTTCGAAGTACTGGAGATTGAACTCAGGACCCTACGCTTGCCAGGCAAGCACTTATTCTACTGAGCTGTCTCCCTGGCTCCCATATGTGATATTTAAATAGGACTTGAATGTGATGTCTTAAGATTGTACTGTTTCAATGTTTCTTGTATTGATTTTTAAATAACATCTACTCATATAAGCCATTAATCTTGTTTCTTATAAGAAATGTAACAAATAAAGGGAAACTTGGCAAATAAAAAAAACATGATATGGCCGGGCGTGGTGGCGCAAGCCTATAATCCCAGCACTTGGGAGGCTGAGGCAGGAGGATTGGTGCAAGTTCGAGACCAGCCTGGGCTACAAAAGCGAGCTCAAGGCCAGCCTGAACTGCATAGCAAGACCCTGTCTCAAAAAGACAAAAAAAATAAAAATAAAAAAAATAAAAAATCATGATATAGATATAAATAAAAATGGCCACATGTTTAGGTTTTGTGAAGTTTATTTGTCCCCCATTCTTACAACTTGTTTTCAAAACCGTGTGCTCCCTCAGCCTCAGGTCCTGGAGACTGAACTGAGGGGTTGTATGTGCTAAGCCCATGTTCTCTTTTTTTTTTAGTTTTGAGACAGAGTCTTGCAGAGTTGTCCAGGTTGGCCTGCACCTCGGATTGTTCTGCCTCAGACTGCAGAGTAGCTGGGATTACAGGTGTGCACCACCACACCAGGCTCTGTACCCTCTATTCCTATCAGTCTGACTTCCAAGACCGTACTGCTGTGTCTTGTTTACTATGAATGAAGCCTAGCCCGGCCTGGTGAGCGCTCCCCGTCTGGTTGAAGGAATGGACATGGGTGACTGTTTCCTCGCCTCCAGCGATTGGAAGGCAGCTGTCATTCATTTGTCTAAACAGAAAAATGGCAGAAGGAAATGGTGTCGCCACCCATAGGCCCACGAATATCCTGATTTTGAGCTCTGCTTTTTCCTCTTTGTTGCACAGATATTGGAACTGTTTCAGGGTTCCAGCTCATGGGTGGAAGCACTGAGGGAGAACAGACTGAACCCATTTTCACCTTCTCAGCATATTCTCTGTTGTTCATCAGAGTTTTCAGATAGCATGTTAGCATGTCAGTAAGCCCGTAAAGAATGTTAGACAAAGCAATAATGAAACAAACAGATGCGACCAGTACCTGGGTGTCCTCGTTATTGTTGACGTCTGCTGTCCAATAGCAGAGATCTTCCTCTGTCATATAACTCTGCCTATTTGGTCTTTTTTCCCTTTTTTGAGGGGTGGGGAGCAGGTTACGAGGAATGGGACTGAGAACCTGTGCTTGCCAAGCTGCACTTGTGCCACTGCACCTTGTGCCTACTGGATCTTCTTTCATTTGTCTAAGAGTATAATCTTACGTTTAAAAAGAAATTATCAGTGCGGTGTATATGTTTTCAGTATATAATGATTACATTCACTGTGGGAAGCTGCACCACATCTTGCTTTCTATATCCCCTTACTCTCTCCTCTCCTTTCTTCCGACTCTTGGTCTTTTCCCCATTTTTATGTTTCTTAATTAGTGCTATTAAGGCAGACTTACTACCTTTCTTTCCTCATTGACTTAACAAATGCTGAGCACTGCCTACTTCTGGAATTGTACGACTGGCTCAAAATATAAACAAACAGGACCACTGGCCACCACCCCAAAGCTCAGTCAGGTGTAAAAAGATCTGACACTAACTGGTCTTTAATTTCATGTAGCAAATTACACCAGACAGAATGCTTTGAGTTTTCATGGCATCTTCATACCACTGATCTGCAGAAGAGCTATCATTAACCCAAGTGAGAAACAGCCTCAAAGAAGCTAAAATGACTCTCTCTGGCCAAAAACATCAAAGTTCTTTGGAAATAAAAGGAGAGCTCTTTTATTTCCTAACCTCTAATTAGATAGTTTTCTATATGCTTGTCAGAACATATACATGTCTTTTAGTTATGCTTGCCTAAATTCAGGAACTTTGGATTGCCCTACTAGTGTGAGCTCACGCGGGACCCTGCAGTGAATCGCAGTTTTTCGATTGGCTCCTCCTGATCTCTAATGGGCATACAGAGCCTCTGCCCTCTTCCACTTCCAATGTTGTGAGTGACCACCGCATACAATTTTTTTTTTTGTCTTTTTTATCCTTTTTTGTGGAACTAGAGATCGAACTCAGGACCTTGTACTTGCCAGGCAGGCACTTGTGCCCCTGAGCTATCTCCCCAGCCCTTTGTTTATCTTTTTGAGATAGGGTCTCACTATGCAGTTCAGGCTGGCCTTCAGCTCACATTTGTACCCCAGACTGGTTTCAAACTCACAAACTGGTCCTCCTGTCTCAGCCTCCCAAGTGCTGGGATTACAGGCGTGTACTACTGCATACAATTTTGAGGACTTCCAGGAATATGGCAGAGTGGTGAACAGCAAAGAAACAGCCTCTCCAAAATTTGATGCCCAAACACTGGAATAGAGCAAGGTGAGAAAGAGAACGAGGAAGAGGAAGGAAATGGGTCCCCAGGATCCAGAAAGGATCTCAAGTGAGAATTGAAGCCCATGGGGAGAGCAAAAAGAAAGGCCTTAAGGCAGAAGGAGGTAGCAAGTAGTCTCTCCCTGACCCCAGCGGCCCCCACAAGAGAAACACAGCAGTGGAATGAAGTAGTGGATGCCACAGACTGCAGTGCCTGGTGAGTTGTTCGAGTTCACATGTATCCCAAGAAGAAAATGATAGGCAGGCAGCCAACTTGAGAGGAGCCAGCTGAGTCTGGAACCACTGCAGCTGCAGGACAGTTGCATCTCGTGGTTCCTAGTGCCAGGGTGAGGCAGAACCTAGTTCAAGTCAGCAGGAGGTCAAGGAGCTGAGTTCAAACCAGCAGGGAACCAAGTTTAAGCCGGCAGGAGGCACAAGTAGTATGAGGGCTGAACAAATAAGATTTTGGCCTCACAGCCAGAAACCAGCCTGAATCAGTGGAATTAAAGGTACACAGGGTTAGGGCTGGCCAAAGAGCTCAGTGGATCAAAGCACCTGCAAGCAAGTGCAGGGGCCAGGGTTCAATCCCCAGGCTTGCCGTACTGGCCCTGCCCCAGGGGCATGTGCCTGTAATCCCAGCTCTAGGGAGGCAGTAAACAAGCAGATCGTAAGAGTCTGCTCTAGTAATGAGAATCTGAACACCCTGTAGACCCTTCCCTAAAAAGATTTGATCTGGGCATGGTGGTGCATGCCTATAATCTGAGAACTCAGCAGACTGAGGCAAAAGGATTATTGCAAGTTTGAGGCCAACCTGGGCTACAAGGTGAACTCAAGGTCAGTCTGAACTGCATATTTAAAACCTGACTCAAAAAAACAAAAAAAAACCAACAATAACAAATAAAGGTGCAGGCCTGCTGGAATGATCCCCGACTCCACTGTACATCTATGGCTTGCTTGCTGGGATTAATCCAAGCAGATCTGGGCTCCATCTGCCCACTCTGCCTATCAGTGACAGCAGAGCCATGCCAAGAAATGGACTTTTTTTTCCTTGTGTTTTCTTTTCATTATTGCTTTTGTTGTTGCTGTTTGTTCTTATTTCAAGTTTTCTTTTTTGTTATTCTTTCCTGTTCTTTTTTTTTTTTTTTTTTTTTTTT
>PVKN010003760.1:0-15691 GCA_004027915.1 Capromys pilorides | reverse complement strand
CAACCAGCTAGCAGCTGCCCTGCATGGCTTAACATGCTGAGAACTGATTCCTAAAAAAACACCAGAGAACCACTGTGCCTTCCAACACCCTTCTGTACCCAATATTGTCCTGTTTATCACCCAGCCCCAGATCCTCTACTCAGAGAACAAAAGTTTTGCACACTCTCCCACCAATGGGCCCCTCCCGTACCCAAACTCCCGTATAATACATGTTCTTGCCCCTTGCTTGGGGCCAGTGGTCTTTTCCCCCTTGGCCAGACCAAATCTGGTCTGCAATAAATTTCTGTCTGTTGCTTAAGCTCTACCTGCCTCTGTGGTCTCAGCTGTGTCTTGGTTACCCTAGTGGAAGTATCTTATTTCTCCACCAGTTTTGAAAGATAATTTCACAAGGTGTATCAATTTGGGTTGGAGATTGTTTTCTTTTAGGGCTTAAAATACTTCACTCCAAACTTTCCATGACTTGAGGGTTTGTGTTGAGAAGTCAGCTGTGATTCTGATGGGATTTCCTTCACAGGTGGTGTTTTTTCTTTAACAGCTTTCAGTATTCTGCTCTGTGCTGGATTTTGGGAGTCTTAATTATTATTATTTTTTTCTTTTTAATGAGTAGAACATATTTATTGAGGGAAAGAAAGCTCCTGTCCAAGAGAGGGACAGGAGGGGGGGTCCCGAGTGGGTGTCCCCCAGAAGCTGTCGCTTCCAGGGACTTTTATAGAGAAGACATGGGAACTTGCGTAGGTGGGTATGAGGTGAGACAAAGACTATGGTCAACCAATGAGATCATGAGCACCATTGCTCAGGTAACATTAAGATCGGGATCCAATGGGAAGACAAGTCACGTAGCAAGCAGTCAAGAATACCATCTATTGAGCTTGGGCTCGTGAAGTCAATTCTTTTTTTTTTGCAGAACCGGAGATCGAACTCAGGACCTTGCACTTGCCAGGCAGGCACTTGTGCCCCAGTACTATCTCCCCAGCCTCCTGGAGTCTTCATTATTATATGCCTTGATTTACTTTATCATGGCTAATTAGAGTTTTATATGCTTCACTTATCTATATATCAAATTCTTTTCCCATTATTGGTAAGATTTTTTTTTTGCCCTTTCTTCTGTGAAAAGGTTTTTTTTTTTTTTTTTTTTTTAATGTTTGCACTGTCCAGCCTTTTCTCTGACACTGACCAATCTTATGTTACTGTTCTTTGCCTGAATGGGAAGTTTCTGGGTTGATTTTTCATTGGTTCCTTGCTAGTTTTAAGAAATATAAGCTGGGAATGATAATACATGCCTGTAATCCCAACACTCGGGAAGCTGAGGCAGTAGGATCACTGAGTTCAAGATCGGCCTGATCTACATAGTGAGTTCAAAATTCTTGCTTTTTATGATCAGTAATTGCAATCCTGTCTTCTGCATCTGATAGTCTGTCCTCACATTGACTCACTCTCCAGGGCATACCTTGCATGAAAATTTTAATCTCCTGGATATCTGTTTGAATCTGTTTCATGGATCCCATTTCTCTCCCTTCTTAGGTGTTCATAGCTTCCATCATTTTCCTAAGCTCCTTTACTTTTTAATCTATAAATGCTCTAGAGTCACTAACCATGTACTGAAGGCTCATCAGACCCTCAGATAGTTGTAGGGGGACAACAGGAAATAAAGACAATGAAAGGGCTAGGGAGATAGCTCAGTGGCATAAGTGCCTACCTAGAAAGTGCAGGTCCTAAGTCTAATCCTTGGCACCACAAAAAAAAAAAAAAAAAGAAAGAAAGAAAGAAAGAAAGAAAAGGAGAGAAATTTCAGGGTACAAGGGGAACCAGGAAAAGTTCGTCTTTAGTGAACTGGCTTAGCTACCTCCATGGTTGTCTTGATTTCCTGCCTAGCAGGAAATCAAAGGGAGCTGGGCATGGTGGTGCATCTGTAATCCCAGCACTTGGGAGGCTGAGGCAGGAAAATCAGTGTGAGTTTGAGACCAGCCTGGGCTACAAAAGTGAGTTCAAGGCCAGCCTGAACTGCTGTTTTGAGACCCTGTCTAAAAAAGACAAAAAAAAAGAAATCAATCAATCAATCAATCAAACGGGAGGTGTAGCACACATTTCATGGAACAGTAACTGTAGAAAATAGGTTGATAGAAAGATGGCTCAGTGACATAAGTGTCTGCCTGGCAAGCACAAAAAAAAGTGATAAGGATTAAGTTAATGAGGAACCAGATTTTCCCTAAACCACATGCCTATATTTTGACAACTGTCCTCAGCAGACGCTCTCTTGCACCTGGAGTACAGGGTTGTCATTGTTCCTCCCATAGCTGGGGCATGCATAAAGCTCCTGTGTACCTCCTATATACCTCCCGCATCCCTCCCATGTACCTCCTGTTCATGAACCAAGGTCACACCTGCCTAGGGACTAGGGAGGGCTTGATCACATAGTTGGGCCCCTCCATAATCTACCACGTAGCCTGGTTCCCAACAACCATATCTTTCATTTTGGTCACCATCTCTATTGTTATGTGAGATATTATTTCTGATTTCTTTTTTTAGAGCTTCGTCCATGTGCTTTGTTACTTCTGCTATTACCCTCAAGAAAGTCCAGGTGGGTGGCTTTCTAGTTGTTCCACCTCATTGACCCTGGGTTGCCTTTGGTCAACTGGAAGTCTGGGGTTGCTTCTCGTTTAAGTGGGTTTTTTTTGTTTGTTTGTTTGTTTTTGTTTCAAACTCATGACCTTGCACTTGCCAGGCAGGCACTTGTGCCACAGAGCTATCTCCCTGGCCGCCCCTCCTCCTTTTTTTTTTGTCTTTTTGAGAGAGGATCTCACTATACAGTTCAGACTGGCCTTGAGCTCACTTTCTAGCCCAGGCTGGTGTTAAACTTGTGACAAACCTCCTGCCTCAGTCTCCTGATTGCTGGGATCACAGGTATGTAACATCATGCCCAGTTCAAATGTCTTTTAATCTTCTTTATTTTAATTCCTGGGTTGATCCTTTTAAAAGCATTGTCACAAGTTTAAGACCTGTCTGGGCTACAAATGTAGTGATTTTACTCTCAAGGGAGAAAATTTAAAAGGGATGGGGGAACAAGTAGGGAAGCAGAAAAAGAAGAAGGTGATTAGAAGCAAAGCTGGAGGCGAAAGGAAGATTGTTGGGATTTTGGGAAACTGTTGTAGAAGACAGGAAGGAAAGGGAGAAGGAAGAAATAAAGACAAGAACAGGAGGGGTTGGGGAGATAGCTCAGTAGAATAAGTGCTTGCCTGGCAAATGCAAGGACCTGAGTTCAATCCCTGGTTCTGCATAAACAAACAAATACATAAATAAGTGACATTTTTGGAGGTACTGTAAAAAGATAAGTGGATCTTTGAAGATAATTTTTTTTTTTTTTGGCGGTACTAGGATTTGAACTCATGACCCTGTCTCAAAGAGACCAAAAAAAGAAAAAAGAAAGAAAAGAACCCCTAAAATTCACTAATAATCAGAAGAGACCTAGAATATCAAAGGCAATTCTGAGCGACATAGGCAAGGTAGAGGCCATCACAATCCCTGACTTGAAATCAGAATACAGAGCTACCATGACCAAAATAGCATAGTACTGACAAAAAAAAAAGACCTGAGGATCAATGGAACAAACTAAAAGATTCAGAAACAGCTCAAAACACAGTCACTTTATTTTTGATAAATGAGCCAAATTCTTTTACTGGAAGAAAACCTCTTTAATGAATGATGCTAGAAAAACTTCCTTTGCACATGCTAAAGGTTAAAACTAGACCCATATCTTTCACCACACACCAAACTGAAATAGAAATGAATGGGCCTTGGCTATAGCTCAGTGGCATAAGCATGCAAGGCCCTAGTTTGATCCCTGTACCAAAAAAAAAAAAAAAAAAAAAAAAAGAAAAAGAAAGAAAGAAAGAAAAAAGAAAAAAAATGGAATTAAATATCTAAATATTAAAACTGGGCCAGTAAGATGGCTCAGCAGTCTAAAGTGCCTGCTTAGGCAAGCTTAGGCATCTGCAGGGACCATGGTTCGATTGCCGGCACCACATGCTGCACCAGCCCCACCCACAGGACAGGCTGAGCCAACCATAATAAAAATAAACAAACAAATATTAAAATAAACCTGGCATAGCAGTACACCCCTATAATTCTGGTCCTTGGGAGACATGAGGCAGGAAGATCACTGTGAATTCAAGGCCAGCCAAGGCTAAAATTGAGGCCAGTCTGAACTGCACAGTGAGACGCACGGGACCCTATGTTAAAATACATACATACATACATACATACATACACACACACAATCATACACTACGTCAGGTATAGTGGCATATACCTGTACTTCCAGCACTTGGGTGGCTGAAGCAGGAGATCATCTCAAGTTTGAGGCCAACCTGTTCTATACAGTAAGACTGTGTCTCAAAAAACAGGTAAACATGCATATGCTGGTTATAGCACTATGTAAAATATAAGTGTTAGGTAAAAACCTACGTGAGAATTATATAATAATGATGCAGGAGGCTCTTGCTCTGCTTCTCTGCTCTGTTCTGTGCTGCCTACTGTTGTTGCTGATGTTTAGATTTGACAATGTCCTCTTCATTATTTATTTTCAGTACTAACTGTAGTCTTAAGTTATCTTGAAATTGTGATCCTCTTGATACAGCTTCCCAGAGTACTGAGATTACATACACTTTTTTTTGAGACAGGGTTTTGCTACATACACCAGGCTGGCCCTGAACTTACTAGGTAGCCCAGACAGCCTCAAACTCATGGCAACACTCTTGCATTAGCCCCATATGCTAGGTTTATAGGTTACAGTGTACACCACCGAGGCTGGCTAACAACATCCTCTTTTTTCTTTTCTTTTCTTTTCTTTTCTTTTCTTTTCTTTTCTTTTCTTTTCTTTTCTTTTCTTTTGAGTTAAGGTCTTACTATGTAGTTTAGGTTAGCTTTGACTGTACTATGCTGTCAAGTTTGGGCTGGACTTCAACAACTTGCAGTGATCTTCCAGAGTGCTAGGACTGCGGGTGTGTGCTGCCACGTCCAGAATAGGTTGCTGACGTTTTCAACGCGTGCGCATGCGTTCTTTAACCTTGGGACCTCACCTGTGAAAATCTCCCTGAGCGAGCTGACAGAATCACTGTACTTTTCTAGGCTTCAATTCAATAAATACAACCAGAAAAAGTCCTGCAGAGAAAATGAATCAAATGAAAATGCCACAAAACTTTCTCTTTAATTTTAACTCCTTTACAATTTAAAGTATGTTTGTGCACTGATATACATCATAATTCTAAGTGATTTGATCTGTAAAATGGAATTGTGGCTGGGCATGGTGGCGCACACCTGTAATCCCAGCATTTGGGAGGCTGAGGCAGGAGGATCGGTGTGAGTTTGAGACCAGCCTGGGCTACAAAAGTGAGCTCAAGGCCAGGCCAGGATGAACTGCATAGTGAAACCTTGTCTCAAAAAAAAAAAAACGAATTGTGAGCAGTTCTTATATTCTTCTAGGTTTTTTAGTAACTAGGTTTTCTGTGTGTGGCAATTCTAGAAACATTGGTATAAATCTACTTTATTCCTTTTTTGCTAACAATGGGTTTGCTAACAATGTCAAGTATTATACAACCAAATTCTTAAATGTTTTGTGTGGGCCTACAAGACAGCTTAGCAGACTAAAAGCCTGCTTATGCAAGCACAGGGGCCGGGGTTTGATCCCCAGCAACACATGCTGTGCCGGCCCCGTCCCTGGGCGCACTGAGCCAGCTGCCAAGACTGGGCGTGGTGGCACATGCCTGTAACCCTATCTGTTAAAATACATACATACATACATACATACACACACACACAAGCATACACTAAGCCAGGTATAGTGGAATATACCTGTAGCTCCAGCACTTGGGTGGCTGAAGCAGGAGGATCTTCAGATCATCGTGGTGGCACACGCCGGTAATCCCAGAGCTGGGGAGGCTGAAAACAGGAGGATCACTAAGTCTGAGCTGTGTAGTGAGACCCTGTACCAAATGCATTTTTTAAAAAATGTTTTGTGTGATAAAATCTAATTTTTTATTATTAAATTCCTTAGGGCCAGTGAGATAGCTCAGTGGACCAAGAACCTGCTTAGGCAAGCTCAAGGACCTGGGGTTCAATCCCTGACAACACGTGCTATGCTGGCCCCATCCCTGGGCACACTGAGCTGAGCACCAAAAACCAGGTGTGATGGCACAGGCCTGTAATCCTAGTGCTTGGGAGGCTGAAAATAGGAGGATCACTATGAATCCAAGCTGTGTAGGGAAACCCCACACAAAATACCAAAAAAAAAGTTACTAAATTTTTTATTGTATAAAAAACACCAGAAAAATTACACACTATAACTTACTGATAGTCCACACATCATGCATGCCTACTTCATCCAGGAACAAATACCTCAGAAATCTGGTTAGTGCTTTCTTCTAAACACTACTTCACCTCAGGGGTGAAGGGGTGAGCACAATCTCCACTTTTATCACTATATCTTAGTTTTACCCATCAAATTTTACGTAAGTGAAATAATACAGTATGCACGCTTTGGTTTTTTCACTAGTACTGACTGTGGAACTCACTTAAGTTCCTCATATTGGTAAGCCATTCTCTCTCATTGCTGCATGAAATTCCCAGCATGAATCCATGTTTTATTTTTTCATGTAGCTGTTGATAGGCAGGGTTGGCCACTCAGGGAACCCAGGGAGACTTTTGAGGGTAAGGTCCCCAGGTTAAAGAGCACACAAATGCAAGACATCAGCAACAGCAGGCAGCATGGAGTACAGTAGTATGCAGTGGCACAAGAGCAGCCCACATGTTTATTGTATAATTCTTATACAGGTTGTTATCACATATTTACATTCTTGCACAGTGCTGTAACTAGCACATGCATAGTTACACGTGTTGTCATGGTTACATAACTATACCCCGCTATGCACTGGCATTAATCCGCAGGTGTCCTGAGCCTGAGTGTTGAAGTATTCTGAGTGGTTCCTCAAATGTAGTTTTCATCGGGGGCTGTTACAATTAAAACTAGTACTAACAGCTGGGCATGGTGGCGCGTGTCTGTAATCCCAGCACTTGAGAGGCTGAGGCAGGAGAATCGATGTGAGTTCAAGACCAGCCTGGGCTACAAAAGTGAGCTCAAGGCCAGCCTGAACTGCATAGCAAGACTCTGTCTCAAAAAGACAAAAAAAAAAAAAAAAAAAGATTACTAACAGTTTCTTAAATACTTTTTTTTTTTTTTGGGGGGGGGGGGGAACCAGAGATTGAACTCAGGACCTTGCACTTGTCAGGCAGGCACTTGTGCCCCTGAGCTATCTCCCTGGCCCTTAAATTAGCTTTCTTTTTTTTTTTTTGGTCTTTTTGAGACAGGGTCTTGCTATGCAGTTCAGGCTGGCCCTTGAGCTCTTTTGTAGCCCAGGCTGGTCTTGAACTTCACTGTTCCTCCTGCCTCACCCTCCCAAGTGTTGAGATTACAGGCATGCACCACCACGCTCGGCTTTAAATTAGCTTTATATGCCTCACTGGGATGTTCTTTTATTTATCTATCTAAATTTTTGCAGAACCGGGGATTGAACTCAGGCCCTTGTACTTGGAAGGCAAGTGCTTATTCTACTCAGCTATCTCCCGACAATTTCTTGATAAACATCTTTGCACTAGCTAGACATAAAGTTTAGGCTTAGTGGGTGACAAATAGTTTTAAAAATTTCTGTAAACTGGGTGTGTGTTGGTGTACTCCTGTAATCCCTGCATACTTGGGAAGCTGAGCTAGGAGGATCACCTCAAGTTTGAGCCCAGCCTGGTCTATATAGTGAGTTCAAGGCCAGCCTGAATGACATATTGAGACTCTTTTGTCTTTTTTCCCCTCTGAGCCCAGGGGACCCAATCAATATTGCCCTTGACCCACATACAGTGTACATGGTGCAGAATGTTCACATATGTCTTTGCCAAGGCATTTATTTTATTCTTCCCTGAGATTGGCAAATGTTCTCCAACACGACAACTTTCTTCCCCTTGGGTTCCTGTAGTGTCTAGGAAGATACACAAGACTCAAATGGTATTAAGGAGTTATTTTCTCAATCTGTAATTAATGACTGGTCGATACCAGTGATTGAACCCAAGAGCACACATCTTCAGCCCTTTTCATTTTTTGAGGTAGGGTCTCACTAAGTCACCCAGGCTGGCCCCCAACTTGAGATACTCCTGTCTCTGCTTCCTGGATTACAAGATTGTCCCAGCAGAGTGGCTGGATTACAAGCATGTCACCATGCTCATGTTCAGCTAACAAGTCATTCTTGACAAATGAATTTAAGATCAATCTAAATCAAGTGTTCCACAATCAAAATTTCCTATTGTTCCACAACTTTTCTTCTAAAGTACTATTCGATTGTCAGAGAAAACAGGCAATTCCCTGGAGAACTTGCACCTGCTGCACTTCCCAAGGGTCAGATACACAAGGTGAGAACTGTAACTATAGCAAAACTGCTCTCATGAAGGGTATTGTGGCGGTGGGACCTCTCCGAGGAACAAGGGACACTGAGTCTCACAATCTGAAGACATCTGACAGGTTTTTAATGTGTGGATAAAACCACAAACATATTTGTTTCCCAACATATTATGACTTCTCAGAGCAAGGACAAACTCATCCGTCTATAGATTGCCAGTACCTAACACATGTGTGGGTATCACAGAGGCTCAACAAATGTTAAAATGCATACTTAAATGTTTGAAATGGATAGACTGGGCCACTGGCCAAAAGCATAGGCAGGTGCCAGGGGAATAGCTCAGAAGCACAGAACCTCCCTGGCAAGTGCAAGGTCCTAAGTTTGATTCTTGGCTAAAAAACAAAAAAGCATAGGTGGGGCCGGGGAGATAGCTCCATGGCACAAGTGCCTGCCTGGCAAGTGCAAGGTCGTGAGTTCGAACCCCGGTCCCACCAAAAGAAAAAAAAGCATAGGTAATTATTTAGTACAGTAAATGATCAAGAAGGAACTCTACCATGTGATCAATAGATAGCTATTAAAAACCTAATATTAAAAAAAGAAAAAAACAACTTAGTGAAACTGAACTGATAACATGTACTTCAATCATTATGGCTAAACTGAGCCCATGCCAGGGATAGTTTGACAACAATGACAATGGGGTGAAGTATGATAGCATGGAAAATACTCCACTGTAGGAACCAGCCTTAGCTTATCCTTGACAAGCTTGTATTACTTGGGAGGACAAGAAATTAGCAGAAGATTCATTGGTCTCCTGTTACCTGTAGTATATGCCCACGTAAACAACTGGACCTCAGCTGTGTCCACTGGTCCCTGGAACCTGCAATATGCAGGCATGCCTGCGTATTGCCAGCAGTACAGCTTGCTGTTTCTCTCCTTTGTGCTTAAAGAGAAGGTCCGTTAGGCTTGATCCTCATTATCTGGTCGCCTATACTCTATAATGTACTAGTTCAAGAAATTGCAATTTTTTTTCCATGTATGTATTTGGTACAGGGTCTCACTACGCAGCTCAGACTTGTAGTGATCCTCCTGTTTCCAGCTTCCCCAGCGCTGGGATTACAGGTGAGCGCACCACCATGCCCAGACTCAGAATCTAGCTCAGCATGAGCAGCATGCAGGACTGGAGATCGATACCTGGTCCCTGTGCTTGCCAAAGCAGGCATTTAAGTCTGCTGAGCCATCTCGCCAGGCCAATGCAAACAACTTTATAATATTTTATTCTAAAAAAGATAAAAGCTACAAGTTTCTAGAGAAGCACATGGGTATATACCCACAAGAAAATGCCTATAGTGTGGAGTTCCACACCATACTGTTAACAGCAGTTACCTACATAGGAGTGAGAGGCTGTGGCTGGTGTTAAATGAATTCTGATCAATCTAGGATAGTGTTTTTTCCCCCAAAATTACTTTTGTGTACTGTCTGTGCAATTAAACCATGTTAACCTTTTGTTTGTTTTTTGAGACAGGCACTTGTTATGTAGCTCTGGTTGGCCTTAAACTCACTACGTAGCCCAGGCTGGCCACAAACTTGTGGCTATTCTCTTACTTCAGCTTCTTCTAAACGCTAGGATTACAGGCATGCTCCCCCACACCGAACTATATTAACATCTTCAGTGAATTTTTCTTTATTTCTACCAATTCTTGTATTACTTGAACACAACTATTACTTATTTTTGGCATTTCTGGGGATTGAACCCTAAGCTTCACCCTAAAAAAGCACTCGAGTAGGGCTATACCCTCAGCTCTGAACTAGTTTGGTTTTTTTTTCTTTTTCTTTTTTTTTTTTTTTGAACTAGTTTGTTTTTAACTTTCTTTATGTTATGGCTGGCTCAGCCTGCCCTGGGGGTGGTACTGGTGCATCATGTGGTGCCAGGTGTCGAACCAGCGGTCCCTGTGGTTGCCTAAGCTTGCCTAAGTTGGCGCTTTAGACCGCTGAGCTATCTCTCCGGCCCTGAAGTAATCTTAAAAGGAAGCACCACAGGCAAGGTTTCCGTACGTATACACACCCGGCTACTCAAAGTTAAAAACGGGAACAGAAACAAATGAAGTTTCTTAAGACAAGCTTAGGCTTGGTAAAGCGCGAGTAGTGATTTCTGTGGAGGCTAGACATCAATTTAGAGGGAAACACGGAACGACTTTTCATTCACACTTGAAAAGTTCACTGTCCGGGCCCGGGGGAGATAGTTCGTGGAATAAGAGCTGGTCTGGCAAGCATAAGGTCCTGAGTTTAATCCCTGGTACCACCAAAAAAATAAAAATAAAATAAAATTTCACTGTCCAAGAACCCAACAGTAACGTAGAGGGGAGTAAGGCGCGTCAAAAAAAAAATACTTTGGGGCCGGCGAGATGGTTCAGTGGTCTAAAGCGCCTGCTTAGGAAGGCTCAGGCAACTGTGGGTACTGCAGTTCGATCCCCGGCACCACATGCTGCGCCAGCGCCACCACCAGGGCAGGCTGAGCCAGCCACAAAATGAATAAATAAAGAAATAAACACAACAAGCAAACAAATAAATAAATAAATAAAAAATTAAAAAAAAAAAAATACTTTGATCCTACGGTTCAAGCAATTATATAGAAGGGAAAATATATGATATTAACGGAACAAATATACATTACAGAGAAGGTGATACATACACGATCTGCCAGCTCTGTAGGCTCACAAATACTGTAAGAACACCTTCTGCGTTCAACGCTTTACAGTTTGGAATATTCTTTCTCACACGAGAGGCTCGGCGTCCAGGCGGATTCTGCCACTCACACAGTTTATCTGCCAGCCATCAGTGAATTTGTTTTTTCTAAGCTTAAGTTTCCCCCACAAAATAGAGAGTTGGAGGGACTGAGCCCGGAGCGCTGACTGACGTCGATCCAAAGCCTCGGGCAGTTCGGTACCGACAGGCCGGCGAGCGCCTGTTCGCCGGCTGTGGCGGGACTGCCGGCCCCCGCTTTCCTCTGCCCGGGATCCCCGCGGGACCGCAAGGAGAAGAGCAGGTGCCTGAGTGACCCGTGACACCCGCTCTTTCCAGGTGCACGGCTCTCCTGAGCGCCCGCAGAAACACAGCGAGGCCTCAAAGCGCCTCGCGGGAGCCCGCGGCCGGCGCTAGAGGAGAGGAAGCGGAACGCGCCGGGCCGTGACGTGGCCCAATCGCCGGTGCGCCCCGAAGGTTCGGCCACCACCGGTGGACTAGCCCAGCGGCCGGCTCGGGGGCGGGCCCAAGACGTGGCCCAATGGGAGCGCGCGCTGGCGCGGTGGGGGCGGGGCCGAGCGCGCGGCGCTGGGCCGGGCGGCGGAGGCGCCAATGAACGCGCGCCGCGTCCGGGGCCGGCTGGAAACAGAGACGCCGCGGAGAGGTGGGTGGTTAATGTAACAGTTCGTACACCGGGGGGAGTTGTGAAGGGCGCGAGCGCTGCCGGCCGCGTGGGTACGTCTGCGTCGCGTTGTCCCGCCACGGGGACTGCAGGGACCGAGACCTGGGCGGCCGGGAGAGGGCCCAGCCTCAGCTCCTGGGGAAGGCGGCGTGCTAGCCGGGGGCGGGTCGCGGCCAGAGTGAGGCCCGCACGGACGCCGGTGCTTTGGGCCCCACGCTTCGCGTCCGGGGCAGCCCCTGCGCGCAGGGCTGAGCTGGGATCTGTTCTGCCGCCTCGATCAGGTGAGGCTTAGGTGAACGCCGAGTGATCGATACCAGCCCAGCGAGTAACCTTATCGCTCTGAGTACCGCGTCTGCCGGTGGAGCGGTGCCGGGGAGTTGGATGGGGAGGGGGAGTGGGCGGGACACCCCTCGGGATGCAGGGGAGCAGACCAGGATGCAGGGGAGCGGACCGGCCCCTCTTCCATCCCCGCCACTCTTCACGTCATCACCTCTCAGTTCCTGTCCAGGCCCAGCCGGGTTTTCCTCCCCGCCAGGGGAGCTGCAGGTGTGAGGAATTAGTGGAGCCGGTGCAGGGATCCCCGGCCCCATCCTGGGTGTATGGGAGGAGCCGGTGCTGTGGGTGGAAAGCCCAAGTCTCCTTTCTCCTATCCTGTTAACTTCTCTGGCTGAGGAGTGGTAGAGTTGAAGACTTATATTCTTTAGTTTGGGTCTTTAGATATTCTGGGGATGATTAGAGTGGTCGGAGTTCATCAGGAAAGAGGGAGAACGAGATAGGCTGTGTGCGGCAAGTGAGAGGGCGGTAGGTGTGAACCTTACAGCTTGTCGCTGCTAGGATGTGAGCTGGCTCCTTCGTGCTGGACATCCAGTTACAAGTGTTGTTTCCCTCCCCTAGGGGCACAATGGCAGCCACAGTCAGAAGGCAGAGGCCAAGGAGGCTTGCCTGTTGGACCTTGATGGCTATCCTCTTGGCAGACCTGTTGGCACTGAGTGGTATGTACCCAGCAGACCGATCAAAAGAAAAAAATGACTGGCAGGCAGAGCCTTCTCATTGGAAGTTGGGTAGAATTGGTGGAGCAAGGTTTCGTTTTCTTTAGTCTTCATTATTTTTTGCTATCGAAGATATACTCTTGATGGAAAGCCCTGCCAAGGGGGTGCTAATTGATCATGCTGTGTTCCCTTTAGACACACTGGCAGTGATGTCGGTGGACCTGGGCAGCGAGTCCATGAAGGTGGCCATCGTCAAACCTGGAGTCCCCATGGAGATCGTCTTGAACAAGTAAGGGTGGCCCTGGTGCTGAGGGTGTGCAGTGGGGGAGCCCGGGCACCAAGCAGGTGTGTGTTTTTATAATACCTACCATTCTTTAGTGTCTGAGTGATTAGTTGCTGAGTGGGGTGGCCCCTGGGTCACATCTGGGGTCTCTTTTCCTCAGAGAATCTCGAAGAAAAACCCCAGTGACTGTGACCCTCAAAGAAAATGAAAGATTCTTTGGAGACAGTGCAGCCAGCATGGTGAGCAGCAGCCCCCTTCCCAAGTGGCAGACCCAGCTTGTTCCCTCCTGCGTCTGTCTCCATGATGTTACAGTTGGTCAAGCTGAGCCTGAGCACTAACCCTGCTCACATCTGCCACCACTTCAGGCCATCAAGAACCCGAAGGCAACACTGCGCTACTTCCAGAACCTCCTAGGGAAGCAGGCGGGTAACCCTCATGTGGCCCTTTATCAGGCTCGTTTCCCTGAGCATGAGCTAAACTTTGATCCTCAGAGGCAGACGGTGCGCTTCCAGATTAGCCCGTGAGTGTTCTGTTGGGAAGGGCAGGCTCATTAGCCCTTTTGGGCTCCTCAATGACATGCATGGATGATTGCCCAGCCTTAGGTTTTGGCTTTCTCGGCCACTAACTACCTCTGTTCCCCTCAGGCAGCTTCAGTTTTCACCTGAGGAAGTGCTGGGCATGATTCTTAATTACTCCCGTTCCCTGGCTGAAGATTTTGCAGGTGAGTGGCAACGTGGGAACTAAGTTAGACACCATCATCTGGAGCATTAGAGAACCTACAGCACACGTGGTGTAGCAGTCTGTTGAAATCATTGAAGGCTCACCATCACTTTTCAATGGCGTGGAGCTGGTGGATCCTGTTTTCTTGTCCTCTGTAGAGGACATCAGGGATGCTGTGATCACCGTGCCAGCCTTTAACTAGGCCAAGCTCCCCCAGGATCTATGGTGATAATTCTCAAATGGGGATAATTTGATCTCATAAGGAGCATTTGACACTGTCTTAACCGTATGAGTCCCAAGGGGTATTGAAAAAACACTGTTGAAGAATCTCAAACAGTGCAACCACGCTTTCTCTAAATGAGTACGAAAAGACCCAAACAGCATGATAGCACTTGTTTTATTTTATGTCGAGAAATACCAAGCAGCACGATAGTGCTTTTATTTTTCATCGATGAATTGGATAAAATGCTGTATACCTATCTCGATGAATGAAATAAAAATTTTTATTTTGCAATGTATCATTGCATTATTATAGTATGATTGTATCTATTGTAGAACGTAGTATTCATATTAAAAGGAGCTGTGTGATGTACTTGCGTCAGTAAGTCTGAGCGTGCGACTTCGACAACCGGTAACACACCGTCAGTTGGCCACAATGTTCTAAATGTGCTGAGTTTTCTCAACATAAAATCTCAGTAGCGCAGTCGCGCTGCTTGGGACTCAAACGGTTAAAAAATACTTGGATATAGGGGCCATGGAGATAGCTCAGTGACATAAGCACATGCTTGGCGAGCACAAGGTCCTGAGTTCAGTCCTGGTACAAAAAAAAAAATTGGTCCCAGCACTTGGGAGGCTGAGGCAGGAGGATCGGTGCGAGTTCGAGACCAGCCTGGGCTACAAAAGTGAGCTCAAGGCCAGCCCGAACTGCATAGCGAGATCCTGTCTCAGAAAAAGGCAAAAAAAAAAAAAAATTTCATTATTACACTTATGGATATGTTATGGAATTTGGCAGGTAGGAGTTGGGAGGCCTCTAAACATCCTGTACTATACAAGACTGCCCCTCCCAATAGAGTATCAATCGGGACTAAGTTAGACGCCATCATCTACAGCATTAGTGAATCTACGGCACGCATGCTGTAGCAGTCCGCTGAAGTCATTGAACACTCTGAAAGTTCACCGTCACTTTTCGAGGGTGTGGAGCTGGTGGGATCCTGTTTTCTTGTCCTCTGTAGAGCAGCCCATCAAGGACGCTGTGATCACCGTGCCAGCCTTCTTTAACCAGGCTGAACGTCGGGCTATACTGCAGGCTGCCCGCATGGCAGGCCTCAAAGTGCTACAGCTCATCAATGACAACACTGCCACTGCTCTCAGTTACGGTGTCTTCCGCCGGAAAGATATCAACGCCACTGCACAGGTGAGCCCAGAGGCCTGTTCATACATGCGGTGAAGGCTGCTTGACCTGTTCTGCATTTGCATACTTGGCTTTTGACAAAATTTTGTCTCCTCTTGATCCATGTTGAAGCTGTTCAGCTTTAAGTTGAGAGTTTGGCAGCTCCTTGGATACAAGCAGGCACTCTGGCCTTTAATGAGTTTCCTGTGACAGTTCTCTTGATATTTCTGCAGAATGTCATGTTCTATGACATGGGCTCAGGCAGCACCGTGTGCACCATTGTGACCTACCAGACAGTGAAGACTAAGGAGGCTGGGATGCAACCTCAGCTGCAGATCCGGGGGGTGGGGTAAGTGGGTGCCAGGGGGAGGGCTTTTTAATAATATGGTCGTGCTGCTTGCTGCCAGGCAGCTCTGACCTAAATCCCATCATCTCATAAATGCTGAACAAGACGCC
>PVKN010003759.1:10892-36057 GCA_004027915.1 Capromys pilorides | reverse complement strand
ACGTCAGGTCACAATGGATAAACTGCCATCATAGGATTTATGTCTTTAGAAGGCCAGGAAGGGACCTTACTCTCTCTGGACTATGTTAGAAAAAGGAGGAAGCTACTGTCTGTAGTCCAGAAAGTAGCCTTCACCAGAGACCAGATCTGCTAACATCTTGATTTTGGACTTTTTAACCTTTAATACTATGAAGAAATTGCTTTTGTTTTGTGTGCTGGGGGTGCGCTTTACCATTGAGCTACATCCCTAGCTCCTAAATACTTGTTATTATTTATTGATTGATTGATTGTATTTTAGGAAAGGGACTACAGGGTGTTCAGGGTCTCACTACTAGATTGGTCTCGTAGTGATCTGTCTGTTTACAGCCTCCCAAGAGTTGGAATTACAGGCACACCACCATGCCCAGTCTCAATTGCTGGCTCAGTGCAGGCTGGGGTGGAGGGCTGAGAGGTGGAGGTGTGAATCCCAGGCCCCTGGGCCTGCTTGCAGACACTTTGATCTGCTCAGCTATTTTCCCAGCCCTAATGCTTGTTATTTAAACAATCCATTATGGTAGTTTTGTTATAGAAGCCATTGCAAGCTCCGACAGGCTCTTTTAAAAGAAAAACTATTTTTAATTTTTATTACATTCAAGCTGATATGTGTAGCTTAAAAATTATTTAAAAATACTTCAAACATCTTTAAATGTATGCACTACATTTACAGTAATGCAACAATTACAAAATTTATATAGTTCATTAAGAGAATTTGGTACAGAATTTGGGCCCATGATATAGGAGAAGAGGGTGAATGACCTTTCCAGAGCTTTAGGTTCTAATTGTCTTTCACAGATAAAGATCAAATGAATACATATACATGAACTCTGCGAACTGTAAAATACAATTTTTAATTATGTCAATTATTTATTACTATGTTATTCTCACCAGTGTCTAATCTTTGGAATGAGAGGATAATAGAGTAAGCCAGAGAAAGTAGAGCTCCCCCTATCAGGTTTTCAAATACAGATTTAGGGCAGACAGATATTAGGGAAAGAACCACAAATCTTGGAGAGCTGGGCTAACTCCAGTTCAGGTCCCTGCCTAGACCTTCCCTGGAAGGTTTTCTCTGGCTTCTCCAGATATTACCAGGAGTTCTTCCAGACAACCAGACAGCAAATAAAAGGCAAAAACTGTCTTCATACTGAGCGGTGGCCTTCAACATTGCACATGTGAGGTCCTCGGATTGATTGGTGATTGTCCTGTATTCAGACAGGGTGCTGTGACTCTCAGCGCAGTAACTCACGTTTGTAGGAACCACGGTGCTCGTTTAGGTGACTCCTGCCGCTGCAGTGTCCCAGTCTGGCATGTCGTGCCCAGTGGCTTGCCAACCGTGACCTCACCGATAACCCGTCCTCCTTCCCGCCTGCAGGACCCCGGAGTCTGGTGCCCAGGTGGCTCCACCGAGGGAACTACATTTCCCAGCCAGCACCGGGCGGCCCTGCCCTGCGGGGCGCCGGGCCAGCTCGGCGAGCGAGGCTCCCTACCGAGCGCTCCTGCCCGCCGCTGCCTTCGCCGGGGATGCGGTGGGAGGCGCTACAGCCGCTGAGCCCCGGCCGGGCGCCCTGTGCGGCGCGCCCGCTCCCCCCGCTGGCGGAAGCGCCGCGGAGCACATTGCAGCACTGAGCGGCGCCGCGGTGCTCTGCAGCTCCCAGCCTGCGGCAAGGCGGCAAGGCGGCGGGGCGGGGGCCGGCGGGCGCGGGCGAAGCGGGGCGCGCGGCCGGGCTCGAGCAGCTCCGGAGCGCGGGGCGGCGAGGAGAGGACGGCGGCACCATGCGGGCGGCGGCGGCCGCATCCCTGCCCTTGCTGCTGCTCTGCGCCCTGGGGACCTGCCCCTCGGCGCGCTGCGGCCCGGCAGGTGAGTTCGCCACCTTGGTGCCCTCGGCACGTACCTTTTCTGTGCATCTTTGGAGCCCGAGCTACATTAAAAAGGGGCGCCCCATTTCCTAAGTGCGCGGGGAATTTTTTTTTTTTTTAAATTTGGAAAGGTAGTGAGAAGTGCATGAAAAATTCATCTGTGGGGGCGCGCGGATGCCGTGCAAGCCTCGGGTCAGGAACCTGTTTTTCTCTGCAGAAGAAGGATGGGGACATGGGAAAAGGGTGCTGTGCTTCCGGGCCGCTAGGCTGATGCTTAGCCGAGCTGGTCCAGGCGCGCAGCGGTCTCCGCGTCCTCCAGATGGGGCTGGCAGGCGGAGGCGGCAGCATCGACGCTGCGGAGGTGCCGAGCCCTAGGGTGGAGGCGTGTGCGGGGCTCAGGGTCATTATTTCTGCCTTTTCTCTCCACTCCCTTCTGTCCTCTTCCCGCCTGGAAGGAGACGACTCCTTGACGGAGCTGCAGAGGAGGAACGAGAACCGCTTCCTGGAGCGTCAGAGCATCGTGCCGCTGCGCCTAGTCTACCGCTCGGGCGGTGGCGACGAAACTCGGCATGACGAGCTCAGCACACGGGTGCGGGGCGACCCTGGAGCGCGGCAGGTGAGGCGGGAGGGCGGGCCCCGGCACCCCGGTCCGCGCGACCCCGCGTCAGCGCTCAGTTGCCCAGGAGATGCGTTGTATGTAGCGTGAGCTGAGTGAGCACAGTCCTGGGGCGAGCCATGCACGGTGCTCACTGTGCAAAACGAAGTGGGGAAAAGGGTCCGAAAAACCCAAACTGCAGGCTTTGCTTCTGGAGGGTGGGTGGCGGGTGCCTCCATCATCGCGGTAACCTAAGCCAAGTGGGGAGGCCCTCGTCTTCCCCCAAAACCGTGCACCCAGGAGGATGTTCAAGCAGGGTTTGAATCATTGTCTCCGTGGTAGAGAAGACTTTCTGACCCACCATTGGTAATGGGCAAACATGGGGGAAAGACTAACATCCCTATGAAACCCAAACTGTAAACATAAACTTGAAAGTTCGCTACTCAGGCTTTTGGGTGCTGGGATGTGCCTACTCATGTTGACTTCTCATATATGCCCTCCCTTTCCTTTCTTCCCACGGCGAGCCTCTTAGTGAATTTAGGGCAGTACTATTTATTGAACATGTACAAACCATATTTTAAAAACCTAATTTGTTTTGTACCTATGTTTAGATCAATGTTGTCTGTGCACAGGCATGCCAGAAAATTATTTTCAATTTACTAATTTAGTAAATATTTTGGGGAGCCATGTAAATTTTTTTTTCACTTATATGAATCAGTCTGGCAGGCAATTTACCTGGTTATTAGTACACAGTGAGATAGGACTTTTCATGTAGTTGAAAATTAAATTTAAAAACTAAGAATAATTCCTTATTAGAATAATGAGTTTTTCAGGAAAACTTCCATATATATATATATATATATATATATATATATATATATATATATGTATTCATTTGACTAGGACCCCAAATAAGTAATGCCTGTATAGTATAATTAGTTTTATTTAAGGTCTCATGGTTTTCTCCTGTTTTTTTCCCCTTAAAATTTATTCATTGAAGAGATAAGACCTTTTACTCTATGGAGTTTCCCATGGTCTACATTTTGTATATTGGGGCTTTGAACAAACCACTGAGTTTCTGGGAGAGGAGAAGAAGAACAGAAGAAAGTAGAGATAACAGAAAAAGAGACCCATAGGATAGAACCTGGGCTCTCGCAGAGTCTGCCCGTACTGGTAATGTGGTCATCGTACCTTCTGCCCTGCTCTGTTGTTGAAAGACCATCAGTTGGAGATCCAGGCAGTGCCCTTCCTTTCCTCACTACTGTGGAGAATCCCTTCTCTACTGCTCTGATTTGTGGGCCTCTCCACTTGCAGCAGAGGATGCCTGTGCCAGAGGTGATGACAGACTTAATGTGAAAGTCATTTTTCTAAACTGAAACCTCAGTATTCAGGTTTAATTGCAGTGTTGGCACTTTGTATTAAGTAAGTGGGTTTTGAGTTGCGCTTTGGCACTTGATCTCTGAAAGGTTTGTCAGCACTGACTTGGGCCATGCAGCTTCCAATTCCTCCAGCGTTAAACCTCACAAGTGAGAAGAATGATTCCAGCTTTCGGTGAAGTGTGAATAATTTGGCAGAATTTACCTTAAACAGCATGAATAAATCTGAGAAGTGAGAATAATACTACTCTGCTGTCATCAAAGTAGTTATTATAGGAAATTTCTCCAGTGGCTGGCGTGTCCGTGTAGTCAGGTGCCGCAGTTCACCTTCTGCCTGCTTTCCCTGGGAGCTCCTGGAGTTTACTGTGCTCTTTATCTTAGAGCTGAAATCATTGATGAGCAGGGCTGGATCTGCAGCCAGCCCTGCCCTGCGAAGACTCACTTCACACAACTAGGAAAGTATGGGGCTTTCTTGTATTCCTGGCATTTTTAGTTTCCTGAGAACTGTCACTGAATCTGAAAACATATATTGAATTTCTGTGGCTCTTGCTACTTTTTGTTAATTAAGTAGATAAAATGCATAGCGTTTTAGGCATCCATACATATTTTTTTTTTATTTTATATTTCAGAAATAACATCAGGCCACTTTTTCTGTGAGCTTACAAAGTTTCTGTAGTCACACGCGTTTATTTAAAAGGCATTTACTGAGCTCTTGTTAGATAGTAGTTTTGGTGCCAGGCTCTGGAGGATTTGGAGATAAAAGAGAGTTCTGTGCATTAAGGTGTTCACAGGCAAGCGGGGCGTTGAATGAGTGGGTGAGCAGCTGGACTTTGCCTTTCAGTCCAAGTTTCTGGTGGAGATCACAGACAACCACACAGGCAGGGAAGGTGTGGCCTGACCAGGTGGCTGTCCAGGGAGGGGCTTCTGCGTGGTGTGTGAGCATGAATTAGGAACAGATTTTTTTTTTTTTTTTTGGTTAATAAGAGATAAAACCTTGCAACCTGGCATGGCAGCCAGAGGGGCAGCTTCCCTGGTACATCAGCATCTGGGAGCCAGGGGATGTGTTTGTTAACTGTAGGAAGTTAGTAGTTAGGGATTAAGGGACCACTGAGGCAGGAGAAGAAAGCAGAGACTTGAGCTACAGCATGGTCCCGGCTTGCTGAGGATTTTGGGTTTTGTTCTGAATGTGCTCCAAAGATTGAAGTCTGCCGAATTAACTAACTAGATTCATCTGCTGTGGGGTGGCTCTAACAGTCAGAAATTTTAATTTTAATTTTAATTTAATTTTAATTTCAAAAACTAAGCGAATGTAGTTATTCACTTTTTCTTGTCTTTTTTACTTTTTAAATTTATTTTAAAGGAAGTATAATCATAGTTGATACTCATTTTTATTCACTGGTAAAAGCCAGTTTGTAGCATCATTATGCTTCCTAAGAAATTAGTAAGTATACTAAAACTACTATATGCTGATTTAATATTAGAGAGAATACTGGGCATAGTAATAAATGCTGTGAGTCTGTTAAGTAACATTAACTCTCTTAGCTGCTGGAGGCTGCTTAGAAATTTTATGATATCGCTTGAATGCAAAATGGTGCCCTAATTACCTGAATTTAATAACTTCCAGGAAAACAAATTACTGAAATTTGTAAATAAGTAGAATTGAACAGTCCTGAAAACAAGAGACCTTATAGGTCATTTAAGTTAGCTCAGGAATTATTTATCATGATATCATTCATTGACCAAGAGTAAGGTAATCAGGAATGTGTTACCTAATGATCCACAGAGCTCTGGGACAGTGACAGTTTTCTTCTTAATTCTCTCCATAGTTTTCTTATCTCAGTTTTTAATCCCTAAGGGGAACATGAAACTTTTATTTTGGAAATTCAGTTTGGGTCTGTTTAAATATTGACAATTTGGTGGGAAATGGTGATTCTGTTGATAGGAATCTGTATTGTAAAAAGCGTCCAGGCAGCTGCATAGTGGCACCTGCCCTTGGTCCCAGCCACTGCGCAGGAGACTGAGGCCCTAGGAGGAGTTGCTTGAGTCCGTGTGTCAGAGGCCAATCTGGGCAACACAGCCAGAGGACTTCTCAAGGAAAAGAAAAAAAGGAAAGAAAGTTCCTTTCTTTACTGGGCAGTTACTTCTGTACCTACGTAATTTATTTTTGTCCCAAGTGAGATGACCAGCTCATACTAAAAGTTTATTATGCCATAGCATCCTAGAAATAATAGCAAAATAATCACAGTTGATTGTAGTCAACCTTGCTGTCTTCCAGGTTGTCTTTCTAGTTTACAGTAATGTCAGTCTTGGAAAATAGCACTATAATATTCAAAATATTTTGTCTGTTTTCTTCTGTCTCAAAATTATACCAAGGGAATTTATGTTTTCTTGCAAAAAAACTTTTTTGCTTAATTGGCTAAGATTGGGGAAGATATCACCTATAAAGTCTTACTAATGATTTAATGTTGATAATCCTGAAATTGCTATTTGGGTTTTAGAATAAGCGATTCTTTCCTTTTCTTTTTTTTAACCAGCTGAACAGCATAAATTTTCTATAGCATTAACAATAGGTTACTTGACAGTTTATTTTGTTGTATGGTCAGCAGATTTCTTTTAGTCAGAAACCTTGATATTAATGAATTAAATAGGCTACTTCTTTATTTTTTCCCCAGAAACTGTTGTGATTTCTCAAGTATTCAGGTGCAAAGGAAGTTGATGTACGTTTTATCTTATCTGATAACCAATAATGAGGGTAAAATGCACTGTCTAAGTATGGATGAGCCAGATCTAAAATTGTGTTCTCTGAGTTGGTAGCACTGAGTCAGCGCGACGGTAAATTGTCAGCAGTAGCGCTTCTCTGGCAGGAAAAGGCTCGTAGGAATTACAGCTGCTGAAGTACTTTGCAAGGATAGCACAAATGTCTGTCTGTCTGTCTCTCCCTTTCTTTCTTTCTTTTTATTTTGTTTATTTATTTTTTTGGCAGGACTGGGTTTGAACTCATGACCTTGCACTTGCCAGGCAGGCACTTATGCCACGGAGCTATCTCCCTGGCCAATTTTCTTTCTTTTTTTAAAAACAAACATTATTTATTTATTTATATTACGGCCAGCTCAGCCTGCCCTGGGGGTGGGACTGGCGCAGCATGTGATGCCAGGGATGAACCTCTGTTCCTGTGGTTGCCTATGCTTGCGTAGGCAGGTGCTTTAGACATTGGTTAAGCTAAGTAGTTCAACACTGGTAATGTTTGCCTACCATTCAAAGCTTTGTTAGACTGCTGTAAATGAAAAGAAGATATTTCACAGTATATTTTTTTTACCTAGCAACCTTTTTAACAATTAAATAGTTATGAGTAGAAATCAAAAGTATAGCATTTCTTTTTAAGTCTTTCTAATTTATGTATGTGAAATGCCTGTATTCCCAGTGCTCAGGAAAGACTGAGGCAGGTGGACTGAAAAGTTGGAGCTCAACCTGGCAGCTAAGTGATTTAACAAGACCTTGTCTCAAAAAAAAAAAGGAAGAAAAATTGCATAGCTAAGTGAAAACAGAGTTTTAGTAGAAGAGGCCTTATAAGTCATCTAACCTAATTCAGGGGTTGCTGTGTTTTTCTTCTATCATATATATTTATGAATCTGTGTATATGAATATGTAAGGTTTTTTTCTTTGAAATTCTACCAGATAATTTTATTGTGCACCAAAAGAACAAGTCTTTTTGTGTCTGTGAGACTATGCATGTAGGACTATCAATGCTTCTAAGAGCATACGGGTTGATAACAATTATTCCCAGGTTTTTTTTTTTTTTTTAATGTATTTAGTTGTTATAGGGTCTTGCTATGCAGCCTGGTTTCACTACACAGCTCCGACTCACAGTGATCCTCTTGTTTTCAGCCTCTCTAGCACTGAGACTACAGGTGTGTGCCACTATGCCTGAGACACAGGCCAGCTCAGCCTGCCCCGGGGAGGGGCTGGCGCAGGTGTAGTGCTGCGGATCAAACCGTGGTCCCTACGCTTGCCTAAGCTTGCCTAAGCAGGCGCTTTAGTCCACTGAGCTATCTTGCGGGCCCCTGTTCTCAGTTTTGTTTGCTTTCTCATGTCACATTTATTTGCTTCTATCAGTTTTAACAAAGCCCCTGTTAGAAGTACACAGAAAAACTTCTTCCCATGAGAGCAGGAATCTGTAAGATCCATGGTATTAGGCAGCTTGCAGTGAGGCCAAGGTAGGCCCACATTTTGCATTGTCTCATAGAAGTGCATAGAGGCTAGAGAGAAATTGAGAAAAGGGAAAGGCTTTAAGCAGAATGGTGAGATGGGGAAAGGAAATTTCAAAGTTAGGAAAAATTAAAATATTAGTGATAGCATTGCTGTCTGTATTGCCTGACAGACTGAAACACTTAATTTACGGTGACTTGCGTAGTTATTTTCATGTGCCAATTAGTGTTTTCATTGTCCTCACAAAAATCCTCACAAAAATCACAAAAACCATCTGGGACAGTAATCATTTATCACCTATGAAACTGTAAAGCTGAGAGATTTGAGCTGAAGTACTTCAACTGTTCTATGTTGACTGTGAGTTTAGCCATTGTACAAAACTGGCCTCATGGTTGGAGCCACTGTCACTGGAGACTTTTACATGTCTTTGGCACTGGGATCTAAGGTTTTGTTTATTTATCCCACTGGAACTATGTATTTCTTGTAGAACTTGAAAAAAAATATGTATCTTAGAGCTATATGGGCTGGGGGTCATCAGTGGTAGACTGGCCTAGTATGTGCAAGAATCTCAGTGTGATCAACACACCACACACAGCTGGGTGTGGTGGTGCATGTCTGTAATCCCAGCACTTATGAGACCGAGGCAGGAGGATCGCTACAAGTTCAAGGCTAGAATAAGCTAGATCCTGAGTTCAAGGCCATCTTGAAAAACAAGAGTAACACAGAGACACAGGCAAATATGTTCACATGTAAAAGGATATAATAGTGAACACACAGAACACAGTAGGGGTGCTTGATGTTTATTATTTTGGAAATAGAAGTGGAATATATAGTATTATGGTTTATGTCTAGTTGTCCCCCCAAAGCCTCATGCAATCATGGGGCAGAGACTTCTAGAGTTTGAGACTTGAGTCATGATCCACTGGGATTATGGGTTTTAGTACTGATGAGATTATGAGTCTGAGTACTGCTGGGATTACTTGACTCTTGATCCATTGAGATTATGTGTTTTAGTACTGATGGGGTTATCGGTCTGAGTATGGCTGGGATTACTGGTGTGGCCTAAGGTGGATAGGCTAAGGCAGAGAGCCTGAATGTAATATAAAGAGAGACAGAGAGACAGACTCATGCTGTTAGGTTGTTGCTCTCTGTGCCCTGGTTGTTCCATTGCCTCTGTCACCATTTTGTTGCTGTTCTGCCGCCATGAACTGCTGGCCTCTGCATTGTGCCTCTCTGCCTTGGAGCCAGCTGAGTATGGACTTAAACCTCCTCTAACTGTGAGCTAAGTAAACCTTTCCTTCCTTCATTTTGAGTGTCGGGTATTTGTCCCAGCAATGAATAAATAGTAATTAAGACATATAGAAACATTTGCTATTTAAAAGGTGAAGGACACACTTCAAGATCATGTGTTCTGTTTGTAGATATGTGTAAGCATTGTTATTTTTATTTGCTGTCAAGCAATGTTTTTAGTTATTTAACATTCAACATCACAGTGAAATATGTTCTTTTGTGGTTAGTTTCATAAACAGAAACACTAAACACTAAATAGAAATGCATACTCATATGTCTTTCCTCCAGAAAAAGTTTTAAAATACCTTTTGTGTCTTCTTGGTCCTAATAGTTAAAGGGTCCCAAATGTCAAATCATCTAAGTAGAAGAGATTCATAATTAGTGATGACTAAAAGTGATAATTTCTATGAATATCTACTTGGATGTATCTACTTTTATAATAAAAGTACTATAAAGAAAACATTGGGAGAAAGAATCGAGAATTCAGTTATTGTTTTGTTTTGTTTGTCTTTGAGACACGGTCTTGCTGTGTAGTTCTGGCCTCGACTTCTCAGTGATCTCCTGCTTTAACTTCCTGTGTGCTGGGGTTGTAGGTGTGCATTGCCTTGCCTGGGAGAAATTAACTGCCTAAACATTAACCAAGTATCAACCACTATACTGAGTGATTTACAGGTATTATCTGCCATTTTTAGGTATATACTATTACATCCATTTTACTAATGGTGAAACTGAAGCCTATACAAGCTAATTAACCTGCCCAAGGTCATACAGCTGAGAAGGGGTAAAACAGGAAAAGAATGCTTGTAGACAATGTTAGAAATCAACATAGAATAATACTTTGGTAAAATCTTGGTCACACATTTAACATGCAATTTCTCATTCATCTCTGTGTTGGAATGCACCTAACATTTCTTTGAGAAACTCTTTACCCTGCCCTTGTCCTGTCCGTGGCTAATTCGCAATCATTTTACATACGACTAAGGTCAATAGCAGCATTGGAGATTGAACCTACCCCTTTGCACAGAACTACATGTCTAACCCCTTTTTGAGACAAGGACAAGGTTTCAAGAAGTCAATAAATTCTTAAGAAGTCACTAAATTTTCTACCTTACAGTAGACTTGAGATCTTTCTACCTTAGAGTGCTGAGATCTGCTTATATCTGTGCCTGCATGCCTGGCTCCTTTTTTTCCCTTCAAATAGTCATAGATCTAATTTATTAGGATTTTTTTTTTGTGTGTGTGTGTGTGTGTGTGGTGCTGGGATCAAACCCAGAGCCTCTTACATGCTAAGCAAGTCTCTACCTCTGAATTACAGACCCAGCCAACATGTTGGGTTTGTTTGTTTTTGTGTTTGTCTTTTTGAGACAGGGTCTTGCTTCTCAGTTCAGGCTGAACTTGAGCTCCCTTTGTAGCCCAGTCTGATCTTGAACTTGCAAGGATCCTCCTGCTTCAGCCTCCTGAGTTCTGGGAATATGCTGTATTTTTTTTTTTTTAACATGCTGCATTTTTTTAAAATAAAAATATCTCCCATAAAAATGATTTCAGATATTGATTTCTAGCTCCTCTTGTTTCTGATCTCATCATTTGAGTTCCTCTTAGGATGGAAATCTGTTTTGTTTTACTCAATGTGCATTTTATATAACTTGGTTTTGAAAAGAAAACAAAAATGCTGTACCTTTTCCATAAAAGTCAGCGGTTCTAATTGGATTAACAAGAATTTTTGTAGCCAAATCTATCTGTTGTTTGTATTGAGGATATTTTTCCAAAATCACGTAAGCAAGGGTAAATGAATGCTTCTTTTCCTTTTAAAAAATTAATTTTGCGCCAGGTATGGTGGTGCATGCCTGTAATCCCAGCGCTTGGGAGGCTGAGGCAGGAGGATCAGTGCAAGTTTGAGATCAGCCTGGACTACAAAAGTGAGCTCGGCCTGAACTTCATCATGAGACCCTTTCTCAAAAAGATTAAAAAAAAAAAATTGTACGTGGGAATGTTAGCATGTTGCAGTAGTTGCTGTTCTGTTGCTTTTCTTTTTCTTTTTTTTTGTCCCAAGTAAAGAGCATTAGATAATTTTGTGAAGATAAGAAATTGATTATATTTCCCTGTAGATAGGATTCCACAACCCTTGTACAAAGTTTCGAAATGCTCTGCTGAGGCAGAACTTCTGGATGATGGTTTTAGCTCTGCTTTGTGCTTCTAACCTTTTCCTCAGTCTCCGTTTTCCTCTACTTTGTCAGGCTCTACTCAGATTCCTTTCTTTTTTTCTCCATTAAGTGGGCTTCTTCAGGAGAAGCTGCATCTTTTCTTCCACTGTGGAGGTTAGAGTATCAAGGTCAGACTGGCGCACATCCAGCGCTGTTTCCCTTCGTAGCGTGTCTTGTCTTAGTTGCCTCCTCATTGCTGGACAAGATACCTGGCACATACAAGGTAAAGGAAGAGAGGCTTATTTTAGCTCACATTTGCAGAAGTTCCAGTCCATAGGTTCCAAGGCAGGGTAGCATGGCAGAGGGGCATCTCAGAGGAGAAACAGTCCGTGGTATAGCAGGCAGCAAGCAGCAAGCAGCAAGCAGCAAGCAGGAAGCAGCAAGCCTTCCTTTTCCTTTGATGCTGTTCAGGACACAAGCCTGTTGGTTGATGCTACCCACACCCAGGTTGGCCTTCAGGGAGTGGACTGATTTAGTTATTACACTTGTAATCCATGTTCACATGCC
Source organism: Capromys pilorides (assembly GCA_004027915.1). Taxonomy (NCBI): domain Eukaryota; kingdom Metazoa; phylum Chordata; class Mammalia; order Rodentia; family Capromyidae; genus Capromys; species Capromys pilorides. The sequence goes on along the minus strand of PVKN010003759.1, from coordinate 23,990 downwards.
GTAGATGCACCCACCTCTGAAAAGCTCTATCTGTGAGCACCAGAGGCTTTGGGATGACATCTAGATACTAGCCATAACTTAGCTCAAGTGTTTTTTTTTTTTTTGTTTTTCTTTTTTCTTTTTTACAGGGTCTTTTTTTCCTCTTTCCTTGTATTAAAAAAATAAGATGCCACAGGAAGAGCTACTACTTGACTACTTGGTTTCACAATTTCCCTGAGTTAATGGCTTTTAAACATTTAGGATATCTTGTCAGGGTTCCACTCAGGAGCCCAGCTATAGATTCTCAGTAGACATAGGTGGTAGTGAAGGATATGCAAAGCCTGTTAGTATTAATCTAGGGTTGGCTCAGGAAGGCAGACAGTTGGTGGAAGAGCGACCTTGGATCATCAGAATCTACACAGTAAAGGCTTTGGCTAATGGGTGACGAAAGTGAGCTTCAGGAAAGTCACTGATCACTCATCAAGAAATGATAGAGAATTAACCACACTGGGCGCAGCTCCTCTTGGCTCAGCTAGAGAGAGGGCTGCCTGAAGGAATCTGAGGCTCTTCTTGAGTTTTTAATATCAGTAATCTAGGATCCAGGTGAGAAGGTTTTTAAAAGGAAGCTAAAGCCAGACTTGCAGTGATGACCCCTAGGACTGTTTTGATTCCCTTGTGGTTTTTAAGGGTTTGGTTCGGAAATACAACTCCTCCTTTTTTTCCCTTCTGTTCTCCTTCCTCATCCCTGCTTCCCTCCTTGTTTCTTCCTTCTCTTACTCTTTCTTTTCTCCTTTCTTCTTGGTTGGTCTTTTTAAAGGTCTGCAGGCTTGTAGGAAATGGCTCTAGGGGGTCTCACTTTTCTCGCCACTGTATATGTCAGAAACCTTTCTAAGCTCAAGAGATAGGACCTATTGAAAGGCTGATTTCCCAGTTTATGCCAGAATTTTTGATTCTCTGAAAATTAGTTAGTGTAAACTGAACAATAGGCTCAATTTGAATGGCATGTGGCACTTGTTAAATAATTGCACTTTAATGAATGAAATATGTATATAAATTATACCTTAAAAATTTATCTTTATTGAGTTGAGTAATTTTGCTATCTGTCTTTGCTGTAGACTGTGACTTATTTTCAAGCTTAGCAATAGTTAGAAGTACTTTCCAGGACAAATGTAGGCAGTGTTAATAGATGCATTTTCCAGCTGATGGGATGTCAGTTAATCTGTGTTTGTATCTTAGTTATTCTTCCCTCATTGCTGGGACAAAATACCCAACACCCAACATTAAGGAAGAAAAGGTTTATTTAGCTCACAGTTAGTAGAGGTTTTAGGCCATACTTGGCTGGCTCCAAGGCAGTGTGGCATGTGGCAGAGGGAAACCAGTTTATGGTGACAGAAAACAGCAAAGAGCAAAGGGAAGAGCAGCAGCTGTGCAGCTGGCAAGCCCCTCTCCCTTCCTTGTATTTGTATGCAGAGTGTCTGCCCCAGTGCAAGTGGAGCACTGACACCCATAGTCCTGGCATTGGATCAAGAATCAGCCACAAGCTCTGCTCCATGACTGCATGAGGCTTTGTGGGGACAACTAGACACAAAATAACAGTTTGTTAGGAAATGTTATTGACTTTGACAGAAATTTAACGTCACTGAAGCTGATGAAAGTTTGGTTGCTCTCATGTTCAAGATCCTGCGTGACTATAAAGAGAATTTTCCTTTCTTTCTGACTTCATCATAGACATGCCTTTTAACTTGGGCAGATATTAATTGTCAAGAAGATGGGGGAACCTGAAGATATCCTTATTGCTGTCATCAAAGGTGGGACCATTTTTGGCAGGCTAAGTGATTAGAGTTAAGATTATTTTAAACCACAAAGTACACCAGTTGCTGAACCTGAGCAGGCCAAAGGGGAAAGGAGGGGGAAGACATGAGTGCAAGATGCTTGGAATTCTTGTTTAAGTTAATTTCTACTTTAATGTGATATGCTTACAGTTGTTCTCAATGATCTTCCAAAGATAGTGTTTTCTCATAGTTAATAGAGGAAAAGTACAATTAACTTATAACTTAGCTAAATTTAACATGGCATCCAATTGAGATCACTAGGTTATGAGTGGTTTAAGTGTTCTGATTACAAAATGTTGAAATTTGTAGCTGTAGAGTATTGGGGTTAAAATTTCTTCAGTTGCACAGAAAACATGGAATGTAGATGTTGGACCTGCCTCTTTATTTTTATTTCTTTTCAGCCTTGAGTATAGGAGAGGCTTTTATAAAGCAGTTGTCCAACAGTTGGCTGTGGAGGGAATGAAATTTTTTTTTTTCCTTTTTGAGACAGGGTCTGGCTATGTAGTTCAGGTTGGCCGTGAGCTCACTTTTGTAGCCCAGGCTGGTCTTGAACTCACATTGATCCTCCTGCCTCAGCCTCCTAAGTGCTGGGATTACAGGTGTGTACCACCATGCCTGGCTGGGAATGAAATTGTTAATACCATGACTTAATTGGACTTTTGTCATGGTTCGCTCATTGTTTAAGTTCCCACCGGTTAATTTTGTGTTCTTTCCTCTCTCCTCGGTAAGACTCTGTCATTCTCTTACAGTTCCTTTCCATTTGTTTTTGTCCTGTGAACATAGATTCTCATCTCCTGTGACCTTTGGTTTACTTTGTGTTTCTCTCCAACTCTGTTTCTGTTAAGTGTATCTTTTTCTCTTAGCAACTAAAGTAAAAACAAGTCTCTGGAAAGTTATTTGTGTTTAGTGTGGGAAATAACCCTCTTGCACATTGCTGACTTTAACTTATTTTGGAATTAGGAAAATGTTATTCAACAAGGTTTCCATTTTATGACTTACTTTAAATTGTATTTTGCATGTTTTTTTTTTTTCTTTCTGTTTATATTTTCTTTGACTGTGCTTAAATCATCTCTTATTCATTCTCTTGATTGGTTACGGTTTGGAATGTTGATTCTTCTTTTCTATTGGAATTGCCTTCCCAGAGTCATTTTCCTAATTCTTGTTGCTCATAATTCCTGGATTGAAGCCTTGAGTTAGGTGCTCAGCCCACCCTACCGACTTGCTGAATGAACGTGTCCCTCGGGGTCTTCCACACTGTGGGATCGCTGCAGGGCTCATGTTCTGTGTGAATGAGTCACATGACACTTTTATAGGTGTACTAAATCTAAAACAGACCCCTTAGAGTGAACTTAAATTGTGTATGTGTGTTAGGAAGGGGGCTTGGGTCTGGTGGTCTGAGCATTCAGTGGTGTTCCCCTGAGACAGCCTCCATTTATGTCACCAGGGTTTGTTCACTGCTGAGCACTGTGCCTTGACTCACAGTGAATGCTTTGTAAATATTTAGGGTCTGGTTTGTTTCAATTTTCTGTCTCAAAATGACAGAAAAAAAAGTTCCATGACCGTTTATGTTAACGATTCTATGTACTTTAGAGATATTTCCCATAGTCAAGTATTTTTCAGAGCTTTTGTCAGTGTGATACGGAGAGGAAGAGGTGCTCCTTCCATGTTTATGCCTGATTCCTCAACTCCTTTTGCTTTTTCCATGTATCCTGAGGGCCCATCAGCGCCACCCAGTGCTCAGTGTCCAGGGTCTCTGGAATCTCACTCGATGGGTGCCTGAACTGATGTAGCTGTCCATCTTGCCTGGGATTGGCCGTAGAGCTCTAGGAGAAAAGGCAAGGGAGAGGTGACCAGAGCAAGTAGCAGGCACTTAGAGCCTGAGCAGCATGCTGACATCCCTCCATGTCAGTCACTGTGATATAACCATTCATGTCAACTTATTGCCCCACCTCTCCTAGAAGAAATAAACCCATCTATTTAACTTTATTATATATATATATATATATAATATAATATATATATATATATATATATATATATATATATATATATTATGTATTTAGTACAGGGTCTCACTATGTAGAGCAGATTCCTAGTGATCCTCCTGTTTTCAGCCTCCTAAGCTCTGGGATTACAGGCACGCACCACCATGCCCAGCCTCAATTGCCCTCTCAGTGGCCCGCCTTTGATGCTGCATTTTGTAAAGACCATGATGTGCTTTTTCTGAGTGTGATGCCCAGCATTCTTCATGGATAGAAATGCATGTAATATGTTGTCAGCCAAGGTTTCTCTCAGATTCATTCTTCCATTTTTTTTAAAACTGACTTTAAAAAACTGTGGGCATCTCCTTTTATTTTTTCCCTTGCAGATTAGGCCTATACCATTCTAGATTAATAATTTTGTTTTAACTTTTCCTATTTTTTCCTTTCCTTATAAGGACTAAGAGGTTAATACAAAATATTTGTATTATTTAATATGAGTTAATCATATAATTTAAACATGATATTTAATATTTCTAAGATCAGTATACTATATGATAACACACCTACAGAATTTTGTAATCTACCTATTAGTGGCATAAGATAACATAAAATATTTTGTGATTTTTAAAATTTCTTAGGAGCTGGCCAAATAGCTCAGTGATTAAAGTGCTTGCAAACAGGTGCAGTTGCCGGGGGTTCCATCCCAGGGCCTGCCATGCTAGCCCTGTCCCCAGGGTGTGCTGAGACTGGCAATTGAGACTGGGCGTGGTGACGCACTTCTGTAATCCCAGCTCTTCAGAGACTGTAAATAGGCAGATCACTACGAGTCCGATCTAGTAGTGAGACCCTGAACACCCTGTAGACCCTTCCCTAAAATACAAAATAAATAAATGAAATAAAAATAAAAATTCTTATGAGGTTACTCATAAGATATTCCATAAAATCTCCATGCTTCTAGAGATCTGTAAATGTTAATCTAAATCTGAAAAAAAAAAAAAAACCAGCAGAAAATTGTTACTTTAGTATAAGTAGTTTCAAGCATTTATAGCTAACTCCATATCAGTGAAGGCCCTGAAACAATTTTAAGGTAGATAGAGAAAGTATGGACTTGTGGTGTGGTGGAGACCCCAAGCAAAAGATGAGTGATAAGTGGCCATTTCACATTAATTCACTCTCAATGCTTTCCGTGACTTCAGCTGACCCACTGTAATCACAGGAACAAAATAATTCATATTTTACTTACATAGATTTTCATAACAGCTTTATTGAGATATAAGTTATATATCATGGAATTCATTTAAGAGTATCTATAATTAAATTTTTTTTAGTGTATTCAGAGAGACATGCAACTATCATTACAATCAATTTTACAGTATTTTACCAGTGGGCACAGTGGCCCATGCTTGTAATCTCAGCTGTTTTGGAGGCTGAGGTAGGAAGGTCACAAGTTCAAGCCCAGTCAAGAAAATTAAGCAAGACCTAGTCTCAAAATAAAATGAGTCAAATAAAAAGAACTAGGAGTGCAAGTTTGGTATAGTGCCTCTGGGAATAGGTCTTAGTCCCACCACATACCCTCCCACCTAAAAATCACCTCAGAAAGATATCCTATATCACTTTCATTTGATTTCCCCCTAATCATAAATAACCACTAGCTCTTTTTTGTCTGTGTAGATATGCGTATTCCAGACATTTCATATCAGTGAAATCATACACTATTTGATCTCTTGTAATATCTTCTTTAATTTAGCATAATGTTTTCAAGTTTCATCCTTATTGTACTGGTGCATAGTTCATTGGTGTGTGGTTTTCCATTGTGTAGTCATTTCACTTGATGGACATCTAGGTTTTTCTGTTCTTTGGCTATTATAAATATGCCACAGTAAACATTTGTGTGAAGTGTAGTATGGGTGTGTGGAAAGGCATGCACATCAAAGATCAAAATGTGTGTTCGGAAACAATACACCTTATTTCATGCAGTAGCATACTTTCATTTTATTATGCTCTATTTCATCTTCTTAAAATCTTGTTGTGCAAAAGTGATTTCAATATCCTTTTTTCTTCTGTGAAAACCAAGATTGCTTTGCATTTGAAATATATGTATTTCAACAATGCTGGTTTTTAATATAATTTTCAACAACAGACTCGGTGAGATACAAATGAGTAGCTATAAAAATTCACTGCAGCCTGGTGGTTTTTAATACAGCTTCTAGTAAAATTTATTGTATTTGTCTTTCTGTTTAGGTTTTATAATTGTAGTATATTTGGTACTATTATAAAAGATTCATGATCATAAATCCTTTTACAGTGGGAATTCTGATTTACAAACTCAGTTTGTTTACAAGGGCTGGTTGTAACTCAAGTGGGGTTATAAGTCAAGACTGTTTTTCCCATAAGAAACAATGGAAACACTTGTAATGCATTCCAAACCTCCCAGAGCACCCCTGAACTAACCTTTACATGAATAAAAGGTTGTATTTTGTGTGTAATTTACAGGAAACACCAATAGTGTTCCTCATATATTCACCGAAAAGTTATATGATGTGCCTAGTTTCCCAAAGCAAAAATTTCATACTATACTTATCATTCAAGTTGATATCTGTGGCTTGCAGGAAGGCAGGTGAAATGGAAGGTAGTTACTGTTTGGAAGTAGAGTCCCTATCCATAAGAATGTCAGGAATCTGGCTCTCTGGTGTCCTTTTTCTCCTCAGGAGAATCTGTAGTCCAGTAGGAACTGCTTCTGTCTCACTAGATGTCAACCTTTTGAGAAGTAAAAATTGGCCTAAAGTTGTCCATTTCAGTCTTTAACACTGTTCTGTAGTATGATGTGACATTGCCATTAAACAAGTGAATGCAATGGTTATCTTGTTCTCTTCTGTGTATGTCATCACTACAAATGTTTGTAGCTGTGTCCATCTTCTCAGAATTGTTGCTATCTCGCCTCCTCTTTAGAAAGCTCCTCCGCTGCCATTCTATGTTTCTCAGCCAGAAGTTGCTGAAGTTTCTTGGTAGATAGATCCTCTGAGTGTTTCTCCACCAGTTCCTCTATATCATCACTGTCCCCACAAGTCTATGGACTCTGCTGCGGTGACAGTGTCATCAGCTACAGGGTCAATTGAGGGCTTAGGCTTCTCTACACGGCTTTCATAGTTTCTGTCCTGTATAATTCTAGGTCATACTTTCTTCCCAGCAGATCTCAGTGCCCTGTGAGAGACACTGGCCCAGGATTTCTCTGTTAACCCCACACAGGAAAGGATGTTGCAGTGTTCCTTTCAGAACTCTTCTATTTTTTATTTTAAAGAGGAAAAAATAACAAGAACAAAGCAAAAAAGCAGCATAAAACTATAAAAATGGTACAGAATTTCAAAACAATAGAAAATTAGCAAGAACTCTTTAAGGGTTAAATCTCCTATCTGGGACTATCTGGAAGTACTTCAGGTACAGTTCCTTGCTGTATAGCTTCTTAAAGTTAGCTATAATCTGCTGGTCCATAAGCTGCTAGAGTTGTATTGAATGGGAAAAACTTGACTGAGAGCTATGGGAATTCTTCAGCCAGGTCTTCTTCCAAATCTTGTGGGTGAAGGAGGAGCATTGACCATGATGAGGAGAGAGCCTTGAGTGGTAAACCTAGATATTTCTTAAGAGTAGGGCAGAAAGCCTCCCTGATCCATTCAAGAAAAAAATACTGTTGTTACTCAGGCTTTTGCGTTAGAGATTCTTAGCCTCGTCTTCATGACTTTGTTTTCTGAATACTCTAGAGGTCTCAGAGTGGTAAACTAAGAGAGGCTTACATTGGCATATAGCATGTAGGCATATGGCCTGGCATTTTCTTCTTTTCCTAGATAATAGATATTCTTCTGGGCATTTTCTTCTAGAAAAGTCCAGTTTCATCAGAGTTGGAAACTTGATGAGAACGAAAGCTATTTTTGTGTCATCATTTGAGTGCTATATATAATTTTCAGTAGTGCTTTTATCAGCACTGGCTGCTTCACCATGCTTAGTTTTGCTCCATTTTCGCTTTAAAATTATGAAACCACCCCCTAGTTGGCATTAGATTTCACCATTATCATGTGCCGGTGGATTATCCTTTATGAGATCTGCATTTACAGCTCTAGCTTTTCCCCCAAGTTATAGACTGAGATGATCTATAAGTTAACATCTACCTTTGGTTTATCCCCACTTATGATAGCCTTTCTACTTTGTGTAACACTTCTGATTGTGACTTACTAATCTGAGTAACACCTTTAGCAGCATGAGCTTCCCTGTAGAAATCTTTTCTCTGTAAGATTGTCAAGGTGGTGGATTTTAATATGCTGTCCATATTAGTGAGATTGCTGACAAGAACACCTCATTTTTCTAGTTTTTTTCTTCCTTTTGAAAAGACTATGATTTCTTGCTTTACCTTTCTTTTCCTTACTTCCTCCCTCAACTTTCTTTTTTTTCTTAGATTTTTTGGGGGCCATTTTTATAGTAATCTTAGTAATTGTATAAAGCATTGAGTGAAATGACATCCACAAACATGCCCAGCTGGGCTCAGACTGACTCTTACATATGCTTGCGTATGTTTTGCTGGCATCGTGAGCCTTTGTTTACAGCCACACAAGCAGCTGACATTCAAGTTATAACTCAAGATTTTGGTGGAAAGTTAAACTTAAAATTCTGGTTGTAACAAAAGTTGTTCCTATATGAGGGTTCTAAGTTGAGGGACCACTGTATTCTGTCCCATCTCCCCCACTACCTGCTAGGAGCTCACCTTCTGCTGGTGCTAGAGGTTGAACCCAGGAACTTGTACATGCTGGGGAAGACCTGCTCCACCAGCCTTTTTTATTTTGAGATAAGGTCTCTCCAAGTTAGCCAGGATGGGCTTCCAACTCTCCTGCTCATATGCAGCGTGTTAGAAACAAAACTCTTAACCCAGTGTGAGCTGTGGCCTAAAGTTCCCAGGAAGAAATTCCATTTTCTTGCCGTGAATTCCCTTATTTAATAAATATTGTAACACTTAATCAATCAACCATGTGTTCCTGAATTTCCAACAGCTCTCAACATTCTTTTCAAAATCTGTGATTCCAAAGTTGGTTGTTTGTGTTATTTTCTCTTTCTCAAGAAATAATTAGGTCAGAAAAGTCCATATGCCTTCTTTTTCAAGTCATATGTTCATAATAGAACATGTTCAGAAAGGAAATGGCTCCAATGCTGTGTTGTGTGTGTTTGTATGTGTGCGTGTGTGTGCATATGCGTGTGTCTGTACTATCTGTGGCGTATCTCGTCTCTGTAAGGTTGTCAGGTCAGTTTTAGTATTCACATTTTACTTAACAGGCCACAGCTCCCTTGGCTGCTGTCTTCTGCCTCTGACCTCGTGCAGTGGGGGCTTCAGTTATGTCTGAGCCATTCATCATGCCTTTTTATAGCTCCTGTTCTCTGCAGTGTTTTCCCTAGAACTAGAGATTCTTGATTTCTTTTTGTTGTTGTTGTCCTATCTTTGAATGATGAGAAAACTGACAGGGTTGGCAAATATTTAATTGACTTTGATTTTGTTCCTTTTCATAAGAAGTTCAAATTTGCCAGCTCTACAATTAAAATGTTTCCATTGGTTCTTTTACACAGTGCACTGAGTGTACATAGTTACTACTGGCCTGACATGCAAATGACTTGGATTATGACCAAAATTTTACTTTTAACTTAGGTACAAGTCAGGTTATAACCCAAGAGTTGGCCGCTTGTGCTTTTAGATGGTCTCAGAGGCAGATCTAACCCTTGAAGAGTTCTGGAGGGAACACTGCAACATTCTTTCCTGTATGGGGTTAGTTAAGAAATTCTGACCCAATGTCTCTTGAAGCTCACTGACATCTTGTGGGAACAAAGTGTGGCCTAGAAAGATATAACGGAAAGATTTGAAGGCTCTATAGAGGAACCTGTAGGCAACTTGAGTTATAACCAGCTCTCAGGAATGAATTGTGTTTTTAAATCCAGGGTCCAGTATATTTTATATTTTAGTAATTTTGGTCAACATTGATGTAGACTCTGTGTGTGTGTGTGTGTGTGTGTGTGTGTATTGGGGGCCTGCTTTGTTGTCAGCACTGTTCTCAACTCTTGGAGTGCATCACAGAATGAAAATCCTCAAATTTGTTTCATCTGAGGCCCATGTTCTGGCAAACAGAGGTAGATGATAAATTATACAGTATCCTAGGAAGTGGTAAGTACTTGGGAAAATAAAATTATTGCATTGTGATAGGGATTAGTGTAGAAGAGGACGAGGGTACCAGCTTTTCTTTTTGTGATACTGCAAATTGAGCACAGGACCTCGTGTGTACTAAGCAGCTACTCTACCATTGAAGTGTACCCTTAGCAGTCATGATTTTAATAAAGTGGTGTTATGGCTTGTATCTTGGTATCTCCCCAAAGTCTCCTGTAGCCAATGGGGCAGCTTCTAGAATTTGTGATTCATTCATGATCCAATGCAGGGATTATGAGTGAGTGCTGCCCCTGCCCAGGGAGGATAATCTGAATTATAGTGCAAGGAGGGGAGAGAAGCTTGCCAGAAGCTGCAGCTACTGCCCCTCCCTTTGCTGCGCTCTGCCTTGGAGCCAGCTGAGTATGGACTGAAACTTCCATTAACTGTGAGCTAAGTAAACCTTTTCTTCCTTAATTCTAGGTGTTGGGTGTTTTATCCCAGCAATGAGAGAAAAGTAACTGAGATAGGTGAGTTTGTAGTGTCTGAGAAGGTCACCCTGGGAAATGCCATAAAGGAAGTGGAGAATAATAAGCCAGGAGAGGTACTGTGTTTGAGGAAGAACCTTCTGGAGGAGAGAGCAGCTATGTGATAAACACCCAAGACCAGAGTGTCTGTGTCGTGTACGTAAGACAAGATGACTGCTTCAGAGGGTGCTGGTGGTAGACAGACTCAGAAAACCAGGGTGAGGTGAAATATTTGGAATGTCCTTCTGTCTGGCAGTATTTTCAGTTTTGGCCTGTACTCTCAAATATTTGATTACTTTACCAATCACAGATGTTCACTGTGGTGTCTGAATTTAGTCTCTTTTCCTTCTTTCCATAGCCTCACAGTATAATGCTTTGGGTTGTTTTTGGAAAGACTGTTATTTTTGTGCCCTTAGCTATATGTCTGTTTTATGTTTAATATATACATGATTATAAATTACTGTTGTGTGTTTGGTATATATTTTTAGTGCTGATCTGTCATAAAGCTTACAGAATAGTTGATTCTTTCTACCATGCCTAAGAGATGAGAGACCAGTAGGAGTGCTGGCACATGCCTTTAATTCCAACACTCAAGAGGCAGAGGCAGGAGATTCACTGGGAGTTCAAGGTCAGCCTGAACTTCATAACCAGGCCCTGTCTAAGACAGACAGAGAGAGAGAGAGAGAGAGAGAGAGAGAGAGAGAGAGAGGCAGAGAGACAGAGACAGAAGGGGTCAGAGGCATATTTCCAAGCTATCTTTCAATATATCCTATTTCATAAATGGGGGAGATAGGGCTAAATTACATTAAGACAGTTTGGTTAGCTAAGGGGAGGAAGATTCAATACTAACAATCTACAAGTTGAAGTGGAGAAACTGGTTCATGAACTTAGAACAACAGTCACCCTTCCAAATGGTTTTGAGTAGATGTTTGTTTCCTCAAAAGTGAAGGGAGAGTGAGTCACGGGTTCTTGAAGGCTCAGAGTTCCATTTCTTCTCCTCTGCCCCACAGAGAATGTTTCAAGTCATGTACTACAACATAAGTATTAACGTCACTAAACAGTGTTATGTCAAAAATATTAGCATAGGAACACAAGTCAGGAGAAGTAGAATGCCGATGGGGCTTGCATTCTGTGTGACACACAGCACTGCTTCCAACAACATGAAAATATCTTTTCTTCATATTATCAGTAACAATTGTCAGAATTGCTGTGAATTCCTAAGTGAGCACTCTGTGCCAAGCACTGGGAGCACCCCAGTGCTAGGTATGGGTTGAGAGTAGGATGTGATGTAGCTGGAAGACCTGGACCTCCAACACAGAGGGGAAGAGGGGCTATTGTCTGGAAGTTATAAGGAAAGCAGGAACAATTCTGATCATGCTTCTATAATCCTGTACTGGGGATGAATCCAGGACCTTTTCACTGAGCTATATTTTATTTTTATTTTGAGACAGAGCTGGGCTCAAATTTCCTGCCTCAGCCTTCTAGAGTGCTGGGGTTATAGCTGTGTGTCACCATGCTTGGATTTTTGCAGCTTATATGGCAGAATGTTGTACTTAACATTTAATAAAGCGTGGTGCATTTTACACCTCTTCAATTTTTGCAACCATACTGAGAAGTTAGTGCTCTTGTTGCCATTTAATAAGAGCAGAAACTGAGGCTCGGAGAGCTTACATGCATTGCCAGATACTGCTCAGTTTAGGAAGACAGAACTTGGAACATAGCAAATCTGCTGTGGCCTCTACAGTTTTAACAGCTATCCTGTGCAGCTTTTCATAAGTAAGAATTTACAGTTTTAAGGCAGAGAGGAAACCCTTGAGCAAAACAGTCTAGCACTACTTTACATTATTGCTCCATACAGTTATGAGATGTGCCAGTGAGCTTTCCATTGCTCAGACAAAGTTCCTGACATGCACAACTTAAAGGGGAATTTGCCCTGGCTCATGGTTTCAGTCCATGACGGGCTGACTCAGAGACTAAGTGTTGGGACCCAAGGGCCTGGCAGAGGAAGCACAGCAAGGGCAGGAGAGCTGTGTGCAAGTGGCCCGGATTAGATGCAGCTTCTAAGGTGGCGCCCTCATGACCCACCTAATGCATCTCAAAAGTATGCGGCTGTACAGCTCTCAAGCCAGTCTAGGTGCTGTCTAGATACAGTCTAGTTTATAATCAGCATATGACACTGTGGTGGCAAGTCTATGACTGTGAGCCTATGGCGTGCATATTTGTTTTTAAGAGAAAAGCTGTTCGTGTATGAGTTGTTTTCTCTAAGCTGAAATCTCAGTGTTGGCACCCGGCAATAAATAGGTAGGGGACTGGGGAGGCAGCAGTCTAAGCACCTGCCTGGCAAGTGCAAGGACCTGGGTTTGATCTCCGGTACTGCCTGCCATGCTGCCTCAGAACCTCAGGCACACCACTGCGCTGGCTCTGAAACTGGATATGGTAGTGCATGCCTGTAATCCCAGCACTGGGGAGGCTGAGACAGGAGGACAGGAGGATCACTGCGAGTCTGAACTCCATAATGAGACGCTGTATCAAATAGCAAATAAATAAATAAATGTAAAAAATGAGTAGGTTTTGGGTTGCAGTTTGAGCACATTCCTCATAAAGGTTCATCA